>JAGJRP010001499.1:0-15307 GCA_022832235.1 Lepidurus couesii
TTTTCAATACCATACCAAGACCAAGACTTTCATACCTCCAGACCGGTCTTAAGACCAAGACCTGGTCTCGAGTGCACATCACTGGTACTATCACACCACAAGCCACACGAGCTCCAGAATTGCCCGTCTTCTTGCTCTCTTCGTTGTTACCGCGACCCAGGTCATCCTCGCCAGCATGGATGACCACAGCTCGGCCCAAAACGCTCCGTTCGCCCCGTAAGGTAATGATATCATCAATAATGTCGATGTAAGATTTGGGAGGCGTTCCAGGAAGAGACGCAATGTTGCCCAAATCGCCCACATGACGTTCAATATCCGTACGGGCTCCATGGGTTTTCTGCCAAAAATAAGAAAAAAATAGGAGCTTAAAAAAATGAACAAAATCAAACTTAATAAATACAGAAAATGACTTCCGTAGTCTTAAGCGACCGAATTAAATTAGGGAAGTTTGGACATACAAGGCTGTACTGAACTAGAGAAGTTAGACAAAAATATAAAATAGACCTAAAAAATTATAGAAATTAGAGATAGGAATAAATCGCACAGATTGGGAAATTAAGTAAAATGTAAACAAACCTTGTAAGGATTGAAATGAGGACCACCCGCTTTGCAATCGTCGCTAATATTTCCCTTCTCGTGAATGTGCATGCCATGCAAACCAGGTGCCATTCCTTCAATGACACCTTGGATATGTACGGGACTTTTTTCGTGAGGGGCTTGGACTAAGATTAGCATGCCTTTGACATGGCTATACTCGCCAACACCCTGGAATACTACGCGAGCTTTCAAGGGCTAACGAAAAAAAGATAAAGGAATTAGAAATACAATAAAAAATCGTTTAGTACATAAAGATTTTTTTGTAAGAACACTTACCGGAGGTGGAGGACACCGAGTACACCCGGCTGTAACAAAAGCAACCAAGGAACACAGAATGAGGAATCTTCCGCGAAAGAATGGCAAGGGTTGAAATATAACAAAAACCCCAGCCGGGCACGCGATGGGTGGTTACATAAAAAAAAAGTTTTATATATGTTAGCCCTAAGCAATTATTAACTTAATTGAATCGTCTAACCTGACCATCGTTGTCTTACCTCATAGTGAAACGGAAGTAGAACTTACGTAGGAGTACACTAAATCACAATACTATATTACCAGGTATAAACTAGACAAAGTATATGGTTATTGTATACATTGTACTTATTACTTACTAACCACGGAGACGACTCGAAGTGAACTGAACGGGCACTCCATGATCGCTCAGGAGCTTTATATGGCTTGTAAAGACGAAGCAAGCTTGGAAACTTCCGTATGGAAAATCCATGGAATACAAAAATGTATTTTCCAAGTATGGCAATAATCAGTGTGTTTTTTTTTTTCTTTATTTTTTCCACTTTTTCTTCGGGGAAAAAAAGCCAACAAAAAACCCCCTTAGAGAACCGGTATATCTGTTCGTTTTTATCGTTTGAAGCATGCCCAAACCAGGGATCGTTCTGATCTTTCAACCAAAAAAACATGATAACAATGAGCGACAACACCACATACGCCAAAATCGGCGCAATGGCTACCGCTTCTTCCACTGTTTTAACTGGACCTGGACATTTCTTCAAGAATTACGAGCCATACGCTCAGGTGAACAAAAGCCTCAAAGCCCATTTTAACGTCAAACGCGCTTCAATCCTTGTGACGTTTTTTTAATACGGCTTAAGCATGTTCTAATCTCGTTGGCGCTTAACCAATGAGCAGAGAACTTTTAAACTCGAAATTCTAATGGTCCTTTTTAAAAGATTATGGACATGGCGTCCTTCTGTCGGGGCCTTCGTCCTTGCGTCGGGGCCAGGCGTCCTTGTGTCGGTTTTTTCGAGTCCTTTTGTCGAGTCGTTCTTGCGTCTACTTCCCAATTTAGTACCGAAGCTAATCCATCTTCACTGGCAAAAAGGAAGAAACGAGAAAGAGCTTGGCGACAATGAATCAAGAAATTTATTTATAGTAATAGCTTGTCCTCCGTTTTCCCGGCACTCTTGCAACCTCGTTGGCTGGGGAAAATAATTGGGAATTGCCCAGTCATAGAAGTCTTGGACCTTCGAATCTTGGATTCTTACGTCTGTCCGGTTTTTCCTACCTGAGTGTATACCTGCTCTTGTCTTGTCCAAGGCCAGCTGATCGGTCTTCACAAGTTTCTCGTTAGATGCAATCTAACTCCAATGAAGGGTGGCATAATCAAGTATACTAGTATAATCTCATGTGCGGGGCTTTCCACCCGGGAAGTTAGAACTGAGAAAAAACAAGGGGAGTTGGCACGAATCAAAAGTACCCCTATTAAAATTGGAAAAAGTAAACTTGCATCTTCATTGAAGTACGTGATTTTTTTATATTTTTTATTTTACTTCGAAAATTGTCTTCAAGGTTTACTTAAAAATTAGCGACTTCTTTATCCTTCGAGAACTCGTTCGTCCAATCTCCAATGCATCGGGTAAGAGACGATTCACTACACGAGCACCCGGTCTCACCAGCAGACTGTGCGAACGCTACTTTAATTAAGAGACAAAGCCGTCTAAAATTTTGACGCACTGTTTTTCTTGTGGGATGGATTCTAGGATGTGGCTTCTGCCGCGGTTGCCGCTACGGAAAATGAACACACAAATTTGAAAATATCTCAGTAATTCTTATTCTTATACTTAATAGATTTCCTTTTGCAAGCTTACTCAAAAGACCAATTGGGTCATTCGGTAACCTACAAAGTGTAGAAAAAATTTTGTGGTTCATTGGGTTTTTCTTGTAAGAAAAACCCAATGAACCACAAAATTAATTTTAACATTTTGGTTCACAAAACTGTATATACATATATGGGGATGATACCCATCTAATCAATGAGAGAGCTCATCACAATATACTTGCTCTAACGGTTACCTTTTAGTACCCAAACGCTTGAATAACTAAGTCTCGATTTCATTCACCGGATCAACTGCTTGAAGTACTAAAAGTAACCTCCAGCACAAAATCAAGACAACCGATCTCGCTCCGTTCATTTCTCGTTGTTGAGCAACTGCGAGACAACCTGGAGTACATGTTATCCATACGTAATGATAATAGTACACGCTATCGATAAGTTTTGCATGATAAATTAAATGCAAAAAATATATACAGGAAGCATACCCCGTTTGTCGTGTCGCTTCTGAGGCTTGGTCTTTCGAGGTTTCCGGATTTTAAAAAATCTGATAAAACCGTTGGAAGCCTGATGTTTCTTTCCGTTTTCCTTCTTGGATTATATAGTAAGCAAGGAATGCAACACTAATACAAATCCGAGTGACACTCAACGTAGTCTCCTCATTATAGACGTGAACAACAATGCAACTTTTAATTTTAGTATGGTTAATTTCGTTCGTGCTCAAAATTACTGGTAACTATTACATTATTTGAATACGTACTAACACCGGCTTTTGAATAGCTAGGCAGTGCGGATTTCCAGGAGAACCCGAATTCGGCAATGTCATTCCCGGAAAAGATGTTTATGACGAAGGAGAGCAAGTGACATACCAGTGCAACAATGGCTTCTCTACCTCCAATAATTCCCGGCTCACTGAACAAGCGCGGACTTGCCAATGCACTGGAGCTTGGAATGGCGCCATTCCAGTTTGCAGTAATTTTATTGAGTTTGGCCTTCTCAGACGACATCTATTTCTGCCATAATATAGATTACAAAGATTTACTTTGGAATAAAACGGTACTCGGTAGGGGTGCTGAGCTATTCAAAATAACGGACGGCGATGAATCTACTTGTGGGATGGTGTTCATTCGTGAAAGAGGCAAGGAAATTTATGTGTCCAACACTGGTTTCGAAAATTACACGAATGTCGAAATACTTGTCTACTTTGGCGCGATAAGTAAGAAAACTCAAACATAACTGATTAAAAAGCAAAATTTTACTTCTAGAGGGTGCTTCTAAGAACATAAACATGGAAATACAAATTGAAGACTTTAAAGGGACCAAGAATTATCAGTGTGGTGACGGATCTACACTTAATTCTGTACCCCAATCCAGACTCACCATTAATTGTACGAGAACAAAAAACGGTACCAATTCCCTAAACGTAATATTTAATGTTTATGATCCTGCTGGAAACAAAAACTTAGACATAGAAATCTGTTCTATCAGAGGGCTTACACGCATAAGTATAAGCAAAAAAAAAAAAAAAAGAAAACTAAAATGTGACACAATAGTTCCCGGCTGCGGAAGACCTGAACTCCCAGCCAATGGAAACGCAACTGTAGAGCCAGACATTGCCAGCTATACTTGCAATACTGGATACGAACTACGTGGAAAGGCACAAAGAAATTGTTCCTTGGCCGAAGGAGAAATGTTCTGGTCCAGCACTGCAGCACCAATATGTGTCGCTTTAAAAGAGAAAGGTATGACAAAAATGAGCCACGACAATCTATACTAACGATAGTTTAGAATGTGATGCATTGCCCAAAATCCAGAATGGATATTTCCTTCGAGCATTACGACGCGAAATTGCAAGTCTACAATGTTACCCCGGTTATGTTCCGGGATCCACAAATAGTACTGCGTATTGTAACGAGTCCACTAATTGGACATGGAAGTTGGGCAGTTTGGATCCCGATTCTCTCCGTAAGTAAACAGTATTTTTTTACAAGCACGACGCAATGCATTCTCTTTCACCAACAGCTCACGGACGCGAGTGTATTACCACTAGCATTAGCGGTAAGGCAAGCTTTTCTAATCTTTTACTCACTGATGTTGTTTGTCAATATCAGCATTTATATAGAACCAGTTGCTTCGATTCTTAAAAGAATTTCCTTCGCTCTAACCATAGGCCCTCATAAAGATATTTTCATTTTTCATTGCAATCTTATTATCTGTTAAAAAATAGGTAAAATTTCATGTAGCGAACAAAAATAGGTAAAATTACATGTAGCGAACCGCCTTCGCGGTTGCCAACGCTATAATGTCAAACATACACGGTTATTCTGAAGGTTCTCAGGTAAAATGCGTTTGTGGCAATCTTGAAAAACCAACAAATGGCCAAAGTAAATACTTCCAAGCATTCCTCAGTGATCAATTGACCTGATCAATCGACCTGATTGATCAGGTCGATTTCTGTCGAATTTCTGTCGAATATCTATTATAGCATAGTGTATTAATGTAGGGTATTAGCATGCCTAGTCCTAATTTTGTTCAAAGATCAGTATATGTAGTATTATGGTCAAAAAGAAAAGTAATGCAGCGGAAAACCAACTTGGTCCAGGTCGGACTAGTGTTTGATACATATACACATCGAGTATTATTTGAATAGTGAGTTCTTGGATGACAGCTTTTATTGTCACGATTATTTGGGCGTGCATATCCACAATGTTTTCAATCTTGGCATGTTGCTATTTTTGCACACGACGGCAAATAAGGTATGATAAGTTTGATTTAAAGTCGGAAAAGGTTATTAATATGAAAAGTACATGTACTTTCTAGGCGTACGACAGGAGAGGAAGCGAGTTCCACACAATTGCAATCACATCTTGGAAGAGAATCACATCTGTACGAAGATATTGTTGCCTTTTAATTCAAGTTCTTTAACCAAGTCTTTCCTACATTCTAAGCTTAATCCAAAGATTCATTGTCATTGTATGTACCTCCTTAAGACAAAATCTTATGTGTTAAAGCCAGATATTGTGCTTACGTGTTCAAATAACCTTATAAAAAACAGAAAACATTCTGACGCCTGAGCTTGTGACTTATAAAGATATAGTGTATTAGTGTACAGTACACTTCAAATTTATAAGTACTTGATTTGCTATACAATAACCAATTCCTTCTTATTTCAAATACATAAATTAATGACTTAAAGGGGAACTACACACATTTTATGTATGTACCAAAAGATTCAGCAGGCCCTATACTGCGTTCGAACTCTTTATTTAGTACTTTTCTAACTTCCCTCTCGCAACCCCCTTTACAATGTTTATGGCAGCTTCAGCGGCGTGGTACTCCGTCCCAGCGGGCAGCTCTGTGGAGCCTGGAGGTCTGACGACTGTGGACGGTGGAGGTGACAACTGGACTCAAGGTGGAGGTGACTCTGGGCCCGGGAGTACGTCCCCTGGGATGACGTCCCTTGGGACCAGAGTGGAACCCCATCGTGGAGGCCCGAAATGTATTCGAATAGTTCGACGGATGACGCAGGCTCAACTAACTTCTCCTTTGCTCCCCAGCTCTTACTCTTTATAGGCCTACTGACTTCTTTCTTCCCCCTACCTTTCCGCCTGGCCTCGACCTTGAATTACAATTTTTCAACGTTGGCGCTAACGTTGACATGACGGGACGAAGACAGACCACTCGACAAAAGGACTACAGACCCTGACACAAGGACTACGGTTCGTTAATCTTTCAAGGGACCAATAGCATTTCGAGTTCAAAAAGCCTCTGCTCATTGGTTAAGCGCCCACGAGACTAAAGATGTCCCAGCCGAATCATTCTTAAGGCCACGGTGGAGCCTAGGCGCTTATGGGCAAATTACATTGGAGTTTCGGTGCACGATTTGGCGAATATAGCTTCATTATTTTACAAATTTTTCTTGATAGTAAAGTTCATACACCTATCTAGTTTGTAATGAGTGTGGCACTTTTTTGAAAAATCAATCAGGAAATTTTGTAGAGGCGGTTAAAGTGTGGATATTTTTAAAAGTAATGAATTTTGAAATTCTGTTCCACTCATTACAAAAAGCATTTTTTTAAAAAAATTTTGACGTATAAATTATGCACATCCGACCATCCATTTCGGAGTAATCGTTGACACCGTTTTATAATTTGTTCCGAATTTTTCTTGAAAAATTGTGGCGCCACCACTTCTGCTGCGGCCAACATAGGAAGGTCACTGTTAGTTCAGGAAAAGAGGAAGCAATGAAAAGGAAAGGAGGAAAGCAGGAAAGGAAGAGGAAAGGAATGGGTGGAAATGTTATGCCACAACTTCACTTCGCTTGAGGCTTGCCCAAAGCGAAAAGGATATTATTTTCTGATGCGAATATTTCTCAGACCAAGTGCAGCAAGGAGTCTTGTCAGTGACCAAAGCTGTGACCACGCCTTAGAAGGTTGGGTGCAACAGAAAACAATAACAAGGGCACGTGTATTCTTGGTTGATTTCAGTTTCTTTTGCCCATTTCGTCGTGGAATAGTGTCCTTTCTTTTATTTATTTATTTCTTTTCTTTTATCTGCACATAAATTTTACTATAGCGTTTCTGTTGTTTTGTGCATATTTTGCGTTTTTCATTATTTTCTGGTGTTTAAGGGACTTTAATTTTACACATGTCCTGCTTTTAGCTTTTGGAAAACCTTTCAACAGAAAAGTTCGTTTAACATATTAACTAATTGGACTAAGAAATCTGGTGCGATAATATGTGCAAAGTTTGCATTATCTTGGATTCGTGTGATTCGTGTATTGCATTAGACTAACCTTAAAAGTTATTAGTAAATGAGATAAACTGTGCTTTTTCTCAACAAATTGTGCAGTGTGGCTTTTATGTGAGGTCCGCTACTACGTCCGCACTAAGCAATACAAAATATACAAGAAAGAGGAAGCACATTATTGTTGAAACACATAACTGCATTACCTTTTTTAAAAAAATATCTACATTGAAGCAGTCAGACAAAAAACGCCCTACTCATCTTCGACTTCTGTTTTATAGTTTTAGCGGTCAGATAGTGTCTTTTTGTTCTGAGACTCGGCTTTTGTTCCTTTCAAGGGGAGTAAGGTTTGAAAATGAAAAAATATATGTTATATAAGAGTCAAAACAACATGTTCTGGCTGAAAAACCCCTATGTCAATTATGCATATTAACCGAGTAATTAATTATTTGGCCGTTTAAGTTCCGCCCCTTTCCGACAAATTTCATATTTGCCTATCCTTATAACACGGGGGACAGTTGGCCGGAGAGCTAGCGCCTTTACTTATTAGCGCATTCAAAATTGGACCTTCGATTCCTAGGATGGCACAATTATCTTTCTTTTGAATGCTCAAACAAGTTTGCAGGTGTCTTGGTTTCTATAACAAAAAAATGACTTTTTCTTCGCGCCACGATTTGCGGGCTCCGCAACGAGCGTTATCCGCATAGTCGGAACCGCCTCGCGCGGTCCCATTGCCAGGGATGGGCTCTCGAGTGCGAAGCCGACCCGAAACTTGCCCAAAGGCTCTCAGGCGCGGGTCTCGGCCCGGCAGGACGCAAGCTATTGCGATCGCGCGATGGCGCGAAGAAAAAGACATTTTTTTTTGTGATTGAACTTATAAATTAACCAAACAATCCATAAACTTGTTTTAGCACGCAAAAAAACGATAATGGTGACATAGGGGTTCTTCAGCCAGGACGTGTAGTTTGGTCTCTTTTATAACATGTATGGTTCTCATTTGGGACTCCAGCCATAAAAATCGCACCATTCTCTACTAGTAATTTCAAGCTTTCCTTGAATTTGGTAATAGAAGTTGTGATTTCTTTTCAGTTTGAGTTTGTCTCCTTTGACAAATTCGTTAATTCAAGCAAGACTTGAATTCCCGCTTGTTTGCCTGCCCCGCCATCTGGCGAAAGGAAGGGATGTTAATTGCCCCTGAATTACAGGCAAATTTTGTGGCACCCGAGATGCCATCTATGAACAACGAAAACGCCTACAGTAGGCTCCACCGTGGCCTTAATGGTTACGCGACTCCACGCGGCTTGAAAGCAAAACATTCCATGCTCTGAAGCCAGTGGCGTAACGAGACTAAATGGCGCCCGGGGCAATTTAAAAAAGGCACCCCCCTTAAAAAACGAGACATCGGAACGCAAGGATCATACTAACTTCTATACATTACAAAAGGCGATGAAACACTCATGGGTGTAATCAATTCATATTATTACGTAGATTATAGGAAGAAATGGATTGGGACACACTCGTGCAACTGCCGTGGCGTTAGGAATGGGAACTTTATTGGGACTGCTTTTTGTGCGAGTATTGTACAGTACTCTTAAAAAAAAACGACCCCAACAAAGCACCCCATCCTAATGGCCCGCAACTGCGCGTATGGGAACAGCAGTACGGACGGCTATTCGCACTTCGCAGCACTGTTCCCAGATGCGCCGTTGCGGGCCATTAGGACAGTACGGTTTGTGGGGGTCGTTTTTTTTTTAGAGTACTGTACAGTACGTTTAAAAATAAAACGACCCTAACAAACCGTACTGTCCTAATGACCCGCAACTGCGAGTTTGGAAACAGTGCTGCGAACAGCCGTAATGCTGTTTCGTAATGCTGCTCCCAGGCGCACAGTTGCGGGCCATTAGACGATACGGTTTGTTGGGGTCGTTTTTTAAAAACGTACTGTACAGTACGTTTAAAAGAACAGTGTTGCGAAGTGCGAATAGCCGTCCGTAGTGCTGTCCCAGTAGACGCACAGTTGCCGGCCATCAGGCCGTTGCGCTTTGCTGGGGTCGTTTTTTTAAAACGTACCGTACAACCAGCGTAGTACAATAGGGGGGTCTGTCAAACAGAAGGTTTCGTATGCAGTAACTTCACGCATGCATCCAAGTCCATTTTTCAGCTCATAAAATTTTTTTAAAAATCCTTTTTTTCTACTCTTTTTATCGTGTACCATGAAAATGGCGCCCCTATCAAGTTGACGCTCAGGGCACGTGCCCTGGCTGCCCTCCCCCTCGTTACGCCACTGTCTTGTTGGACGCCGATGGTTAAGATGTTGTCAGATATAACTCGTTTAAAGTTGAAACAATATGTCCGTACCGTACCTACCTACACTGGGTATAGGTCCCTTCGACAAAAGACAAGTCGACTTCCGGCAAGTCAACTTCAGGCAAGTCAGGCTTTTACTTGGAGGAATAAAAGGATCTTTGTTTCCAACAGAGTTGTTTTCCATAAAATATTCTTTGAAGTCGTCACTCCTCGCAAGCACTACACAACTTGCACCAGTACCAGTCTCAGCCACGAGATTAACATATAAATCTTTCTCTGTAGATACAGGTCCTTTATTATCCATTTGCGAGGAATGAAAATGCGCAAACATACAATCAATAAGCTGAGTAACCTACTCGTTTGTAGTAAACTATGGGTAATGACCTAATCGAAGAGTCAAAGAGGAATGAAAGGCTTTGCTAACCTAACAAGCTGGATGGCCATGACCTTAANAGTGCATATAGCCAAAACCCAACCTGTACAAACCACAGCGTTGCCAGATCGTGTCAAAATAAGTTGAGGTTAGGTTAGGTTATTAGGTTAGGTTAGGTTAGGGTTATCTTAGCACACTAAAGGGCTTACTCTTATAAGCTCCAATTAGTTGAGCCTACGTCATCCGTCGAGCTATTGGTATACATTTAGGGCCTCTTCAGTGGGGTTCCACTCTGGTCCCGGTGGACATCGTCCCAGGGGACGTATTCCGGGGTACAGAGCCACCTCCACCTTGAGTCCGATTGTTAGCAGGAGGAGAATAGTTAGAAAAGGGGTTAGGGAGGGTAGGGAAAGGAAGTCGCCGCTCGCAACGCTGGCTTTTGGGCTGGCAGAGCGATTGCCCAACTGATGACAAAAACCAAATGCCAAATGCCAAAGCCGACCTTATATACCAAGGTGAAAGGTTAAGCTGCTACGACGCCAAGGCTGGGAAGCCGGAACAGCTAAGGCAAATAACTCACAGCCCGAGAACGCCAGGGACCTAGAAAGGAGGATACGCATACCTTCGTAGCTAGCTCAAGAGCCCCCGAAGAGAAAGGAGACGGGTAAGCAAGCCCTTTCGCCCGCTAGGGGCGGAGTGCCTATAGACCTCTTTCCAAATTCCCGAGTGACACCTAGTGTAGCTCTCAGGAACTAAGAATCCGCCATTGTACCCACCGTTCCGTAGAAAGTCCGTAAGCCCCTATAGTTTAGTTTCTCGCCTTTACTCTGTGTTATGAGTGAGAATAACAACCAAATGTGGTCGAAATGTATAGAACAGCTGCCCCAAATTACAGAAGAACTCATTCACGAATATTTCTCACACCAGACGCCATCCACCAGACATTATAAAAGGAGCGAACTTTTCCTAAAGGACCATTACGTTTCAGACGTGGAGACCCAAATTTCAACTTCTTTCGAAGAAATTCGCGTTCGGGCCAATTGCTACAGAAGTTTCCGGAAAAATGACCAGCCACACAAAGTTGATTTGCTGTTAAGGACATCAAATACGAGAAAATCGTGTCGAGACTTAATTCTGTCCGCCAATTGCTCGTGTACAGTCGGTCAGCCCGGACACTGTAATCACGTCATCGCCACATTAAAACTTCTTCTTATTTTTAAAAAGCAAGTGTTCCGTGAAGTGCCACCGGAGATTTCTTGCACTAGTAAGCCTCAAGAGTGGGGTCGCTACCGGACCCGAAACGAATTTTCGTTCCGTTTGACCGATGGAAGCCACACGGCCCTCAACTTCTATCCGCCGTGCAAGAAACCACGGCTAGATTTCAAACAAAGAGATTCCGTAATCGACATAGCGGCGTTTGTCGAAGCTAAGAACGATGAGTTTGGGGACTTGCTGCTAGACACAGCGACGCGATTTCCCGTTGCCGGCGAACTCACTCGTTTCGGAGAGGTGCCCACAAAATCAGCAATTGTTTACCAGCTTAATACAAATGGGACGGAGTTTGACGTAGGTTTCGTTATTCTGTTACTTAAATTTAAAATAAAAAAGTGTTGTCCATAGGTTGAAAGCAATATTCAGCAAACTGTATCACACATCGTTTTACCGCTCCCTGAGAATAACTGGAATGGATTCTCAATGGCTGTACCTGAGCGACATAAGCATTCCACAAAGAACTTCGCCGAACGTCAATTGGTAGAAAAATTAAAACTTGATGCCTCGCAATCCAAACGCATAGAGAAAAATAGCCGCTCACAGGGTTCCAGTGAATTGTGGAAACGAGAGCGTACGTTTCGGTAAATATGTAAATTATTAAACTTTAAACAAGACTCATTTTGTCGTTTTGAAACGTAGAGTAACAGCAAGTATATTCGGAAAAATTGTGAAGCGTTCCTCCGTTCCTCGCCATGGACGTCGCCAGCCATCACAGGGTTGCTGCAGAACAGAGACCTTTCAAACATAAGACCTATACAACACGGCCGAAAATTTGAGTCGGTAGCGGCAGCTCGTTACCAAGTAGCGATGCACCGCCTTGGGCATCCAGTAACCGTAGACTTCTGTGGTTTAGTAATAGACCCGAAACGTTTCTGGCTGGCCGCAAGTCCGGACCGGCGAGTATTCGATCCAGCCGAAAGTCCTCCTCATGGCCTCGTGGAATTCAAGTGTCCTTATTCCGTTCGCAACGAATCTGTTTCTGAGTCTTTCTGAGTGAATCTGAGTCGCAACAATTCCTCTTGCTGTTTTATTATAGGGGTTTGAAAATTGGACAAAATCGTACAGACGGTCCAAATTTGATTGACAAGTCCAATCAAAGATTGCGGAATAACTTGGGATAAGATCCTGAAGTTTTTGATTCGTCCGATACGTCGCTCAACATGGACTCTAAGTGAAGCAATCTCCTGGGTTGTCTTTACTTCGCTTCGCGTAAATTGACGATTCCCTTTCTTGAACGGAGGTATGTTGAGGAATACCCCTTTCGGCAAAATGTTCTCGATATTGAAGCCTTTGTCCGCCATAATGCCATCTCCGTCTTCGTAATCTTGATCTAAAATCCCGCAGCGTTTCGTTATCTCTCCGTCACTAATCGACCCAGAATATAAAGATGAAACAAACGTCATACGAAACCGTTTGGAGATATACCAATAAGGCCTTTGAAAGTGTGGGTTCCCTTATAAGAAGAATACAACCCCGTTTTCAGCATAAAAGAACTGGGATTCTCGCATCTCAGTTCTGTGGCATCAATGATGACTGTTGTGGAAGGATAAGTTTTTCAAAATTCTTCAGACATTGTTTTCTCCACGTATTCTTTCGAAGGCCAGAGCTGTAGCCGAGTCGAAAGTACATAAAATTTATCCAGCTCGCAAAAACTCGGCTAACAGTCGAAAGACTAACTCCGAATCTATGGGCTAGATCCGCTTCCAGAAGATTCAAGCGAAGGTGGCAAAACACAAGCAACAATTGGTCCGCAGCTTTCATAACCGGTGGTCTTCCTCTTGTTCTTGGTAGGGCATTTAGATTCGTCGACTGAGGGCCACGCCATTGAATGATGTTTTCTGCATGGTCACCCGAATCCAAGTAACGAAAAAGTGCTTGAAATTCTTGCACCGATTCCATTCCAGTGTACAATTTCAGTAGACTCTTATTTCCCTTAATCACGTTGAATGACATTTGGCAAGACTTGAGTTTTTGTATCTCACAACGTGCCGATGCTAGATCTCGTTGTGCCTCCTCTAAAGAAGTCTTCAAAGATTTGTTTTCGTTTTCAGCGATGAACCTGGCCGTTCTTTCCTTTGACAAATCAGACATCAGCAAAACTTTTTCCTTCTTCATATCTTCTATCACGGACAACAGTTCATCTACTGTCTCTTCATGATGTAAATGTGGCTTTGGAGACAGGCGCGGTGCTGTACCAGCTGAATCCGAGTTCTCGTCTTCGCTTTCAATGCTCGCGAAGTCTTCTAAATAGAGAATCAGATTTCGCGCATCAATTCTTTTTTATCTTAATATCTTTAGGAAATGTGTACCCTGTTCGTGTAAATCGAGAGCTTCTTGTCTACAAATAGCCTCATCAGTATTAATGCGTTTTGCAGGTGGTTTCCTTTGCTTCTGAGCTGGCTTAAAAGGAAAAATTGAAGGTAACACACCTGGCCGCAATAACCGTATTCCAGACTTAGGGTTGTAGATGTAAAAGTCCTCCGGATTATAATGTTTTGAGCAAATTACAGTCTTTTTGGTTACCTAAATACGGAGGGAAATTCCTTAATTTTAAATATAGTTACGATTTTGTATTGTATCTGCTTACTCTAAAGCTTGGTCCAATGTCTCTTCTTATTCTCAACGCAAACTGCTTAAGTAACTTCGGTTCAGTTGGTAGTCTATGAAAAGATACATGTGAATCTTGGCTCTCTTTACCAAACTTTTCCGGACAAGATTTGCACAAAGGAACACAGCAGTACCGCATTCGTGAAATTTAAAGCCGTAGTTAGTGGGAAAAACAGATAAAAAGTAACACGAAGTCTTATGGCAAGTGCCGGACTGGGTGGGTACAATGGCGGATCATTACTTCCTGAGAGCTACACTAGTGTCACTCGGGAATTTGGAAAAAGGTCTATAGACCAACTAAGTCTCCTTTCTCTGGTGTTGCCGAGGTCCTTGCCAATCAGCTTCTGGACTTGGGCTTCTTCACGGGTCGTCTCGTCAGATCCGGCGTAGCTATATAACATAGAGTGATTAAGTTAAGGGACTCCAAAAGGTGCTTGTATGTTAAGTTTTTTTACCTCCATTGGCTGCTTCCATCTGGGTTGCGAACATCGCTTTGGATCACGATGGTGATTTCAGGGCGTAAGTTTGGGGTGCTTGAGGGTAAGGCAAGCTAGCTGCGGAGGCAGCGGCCAAGAAAGCGGCGATCAACAAGAATTTCATGGTTGGTTGCTATGATCAGAGGATGAAACTGAACTGATTCTACTGAAAATGAAGGGAGCCTTTTATAGCTGAATGAAGCTTGGAGCAGGTTTAAACACTCACGTTTAGAATTTTTCAAGTCTGCCTTGGGAAAAGGCGGTTTTGAATCATACGCTTCCATTCTAACGTCCATTCTAACATCCCTACTGACCAGCGGGCGCGTAGTGTTTCGTGTGTATGTATAAGAACGCGCATTGCTTCTGCGCATGAAAAGAGCAAGTAGTGTTACTTTATAACCACATTTTCAATTTGCATTAAATTTGTCTTAGAAGGTACAATTATAATGGTCAATTATTGCGTAAGAGACGACAATTTCCAAGTTCGCAATGTTGCTTTTATTCGCGTATGCGTAAAGTTAATGTGCATTTTTTAAATTAGTCAAACAAAATTAAAAAAATGAAAATGGCTCCTCTTTCTAAATGAAACCTTACCTACATTACTGTTATTAAGTTTTGCCAAAACCCCATATACAATCCCCTATACAAAATACAACACCAAGAGAGTTCCAGGGTCAGGTTGACGTTTTTTATTCTAGTCGCACAGATGTTTTCAATGGTGAACGACTACAAGGATCATAGTACCGTGGAGTCTAAGGGGTAAAAAAAAAAATAAAAAAAAATAGACCAATGGATTTTAGTCTGGAAGAAGCGAAAAAGCCAACAGCACCCGGTGTTCCCAGGCGGTCACCCATCCAAGTA
>JAGJRP010001500.1:0-14812 GCA_022832235.1 Lepidurus couesii
ATCGTCTTGCGAATTTACCGGGGCCCCGTCCAGCAGATGTGTCGCTACAAAATTTAATTTCGTAATCGCATCTGGGAAAGGCGTACCCTCATTTCGTTTCAGGAATTCGAGCTTGTTATTATTGTTGACACGCATTTGCCGGTCTTTCTGATTCTGACAGTTAATTAGCTGAGATTCTTTTTGCTAGTGATGCTGTTTTCTAAAAGTTTCTACTTTGAAGTTCAAAACTGAAATTTGATACGTCCTAACAGAAGTGCGGGGATTTTCTTCCGTTTGTCACGTAAACTGCACAACCAGGATTCTACACAAACCGCAGTGATAAACTAATGCGACGTGAAACATATCACAAGGTTATATAGATCTACGTATAAATGCAAACCGAGATCCTTGGGAACCGACAGTGTATTTCACGAGCTCTTACTTGCAGACTGCAATTATGTCCCGTCGTATTCTTTTACTTGGTTGCGTGGTGTGGTTATTCGCCTCGCTCAGTAACAATACCCTTCTTTGCTTTTCAAAACGCTAGCTTATACTTGAGCACACTACTTATATTTAGGTACGGTGGAGGGAATGAATCCTTGTTCGGCAAGCAGGATGCGACAAGCCTATAATCAAATGAGGACAGCCAACTGCAAAAATTGCGACAAGTATTTCCATTGCAATTGAAACTACAATGCAGTTTACACATGTAACGGACCTTTGCGTGATACCACGGCTAGAACCATCAGTAACGCAAGAGAACGCTTTGGAGGCAATCACCGCAGTTCGGATTCCGCTGCAGATCAAGTCGCTAACGAATACGGTCGCAGAGGAGGAAATTGCGAATTTCGTTACTTAACAGCTGTCCAATGCTACTGGAAACCGGCCACTGGAAAATGCCAGAAATAAATTGCTCGTTTACCAACTTGCACGGGTCTTTTTAACTCTGTGTTCTTTGCTATAACTCTGTTAACAGACAATATGTAAAGCACTCCTTACACAATACAATGGGCATTCTTAAACGTACAACAAAGTACAGCTATCATAAATCATATGTTGAAAAATGACTGATTGTCTCGTTGGTTTTTGTTTTGCACAGCATTTTTAGGACAAGTTAGAGTATTTTTTTCGGAAACACTGACCACGAGTTGCCCATGTTTAAAGCTTTGGTTGTGACGTAACAGAAGTGTCATAGCGTGCATACGAACAATTGTTATCACGGTTACTGCTTACTTTCACGCTTGCCTTGTAAGAAAAATGTCAGTCTTGCTCCCGTGACAAAGTACTCTATGACCGTCCACTTTAATGTCGTGATACATTTTGCTATGGGCAATAAAAACTGACACCATATTTCATTACTAAACTGACAAATAGGTTGCTTAGTTCCCAGACATCTGAAATAGGTTAATGTTAAGATTTGGGAATGTTTTCAACTTCCTCTTAATCTAACAAGGAACCAGTATTTGATCTACATTCACCGTAAACACAAGCAGTTCTTTTCGTGCCGAGGTTATCTTAAGTTCAGTTATGTTTAAGATAATCGCGCTGTGTTGCGTATTCGCTAACTTCTTCAATTACAGTAAATACCACAGTATATAGGTTTCACAGTAGGATAACTATGGTATCTTCCAATGTAAAGGGTTTTGGGACCGACCTTCTCGGTCTCAAGATATTGTGAGGGGGCGAAGGAACATGGGAGGAGTGGATTCACAGACTTACCCATGCCCCCCGCAAGGTAAGACATTCCTAAAAAGGTTCGAGAAAATAACAAAATATTCGCAAAACGGGAAGCTGGTGGCCTCTCTGTCTTGTGTATACGGTTTAGACAATATGGTGTGTAATAATTATATGTACAATTTGAATTGAGCTTACTATAGGTAACTATAAATATCATCACCGCTGTCCATGACGGCGTCTTCATCTCTTGGGTACCGTGTTATTTCTTCCAAGCTCAAAATCAGATCTTCTTTCTTGGGGCAGGTAGACTATAGTGATGTTTCGCGGCTTCGTGTCTCCATTCTCGTCTGATTTAACAATATTAGTCATAAATTCGTCTACATATGCGAAGTTCTTCTTTTCGTAAACCCTCCTAGCCGTCCAGTCAGTCCAGTGCTTAGTGTTTTTTTCTATGCTCGATGTGGAAAGACCAAGTTCCCAGACTGATCTTTTGCGTGGGACCGACCAACATTGCGAATATGGTCTATCGCTGCTAGCTCTAGGCGAGCAATCCTGGCTGGTTTGGGGAAATGAATCCTCTTGGGTGCCCACTTGAATGCGGTGCTATGGTGAAGCCCAATCTCTCCAGTGACAATCTCTCTTGTGTGACAAAAGTGGGTCAAATGCTCCAAATCCTTTTAATAACGTACGAAAACAATCGCACGAAAGCGGCGAGGATTGTAGAGGTGGAGAGCCTTATTCGAGCCATGCTCTTTGGGAGTAGCAAATTTCGGATGCTGGCAGCAATGAAGTTTGTTGGCGGTAATCCAAGAGTGTTGGTCAGCCACGTGATACACACCACGTACGGATGTCCATTTCTTCCTAATAGAGTGGTCAGCCTATGGAGACTCTACATAAGTAAGCAATGACTTTAGGCGCCCCACGTCACCATCGGAAGATTTTAGATGCCCACGATGCACGTTGATGCTTTCAATTCAAGGCAGCAAAGCAGCATTCTCTTTCTTCTTTGCTGCAACCTTCAGGCGTTTGCGCATGGATTTCGCAAAGTGCCAAACATCAAACTGATGTAAGATCCCAGTCTCCTTCGTAACCTTACGCATCTGCACTCCGATGGATCCATGTCGATCTGTGGACACAGCAAAGTTGGTGGGGAAAGCTGGTAACAATCTATCCATGACTCGCCTAAAACCCACTGGTTCTAGGTTGTTTGTGGAATTTGGACAGTTTCGTTCAATTGGACCACCTCCATATCAACACTTAAGCCTGCAGGTCCATCCATAGCAGAAAAAACGCAGTGAGTCACACTGTCAATCATCAAAAAGCACCAGTTTTGAGCTAGCTTGTAAAACAGAAATTACTCTATCAACTTCGTTAACCCAAAACCGATGTGTTGACCTGGGTAAATGGGTAAACAGGGGAAAATGAGGTATGACTCTGATACTCGAATAGTGATCTCCTATTCAAGTGCGGCATCCGAAGGGCAGTAGTGAGGTTTGCATGGCTCGAATAAGAAGAGCCATTCATTAACACGGCAACTGAGATCAAAAGATTCCCAGTTGTTCACTTGCTAGTACTGATGAGAGACTGCGAAAGCCACACGTCAGTATGATGGGTAGCACACAAGAATGTGCTAGTGCACGACCCTTCGTGGTCTTTCTGCCCTCAACTACCAGGGCACCGCACGTCTGGCATCGTCGAAAGAGTTTGTCCAAGTTGGACGAAAATACGAAGAACTTCGCATCCCGAATTAAGTCATCCGAGTCATTCGATTTTCATCGCTGTTGGAGTCGGACTCCGAAGAAGCGTCCTCCGTTCCACATGGCATAGAATCGCTTTCATCGCGTGCTTGAGAGGTCTCGGTAACACAAGTGCCTTTAGATATTGCGGGTTGAGCAGGTTGTGCAGCTGAAAGGGTGACTATACAGGTTAACAATTAGAAAATGGGCTGGTTTCAACGTGTAATCCAGACAATACTTACATTGAATATTGGACGCTTTTCTCTTGCTGATCTTGGACCAAGCGTCTTCGGTAAAGAGAAAACGAAAAGAGATGGTACGGCATCAGGATGATGAAGGCGTAATCTTTTACCAATCGGGCCAACTAAAGTTCACAGGATAAAAGTTAGTGTGGTGTGGGGTAAGAAGAAAACGAGCTTCGTGTCTTATAGAGACACCTTGCAAGCAAGAAGACTGAACAGACCACACAAGAGCCACATACAAGACAATTTTTAGTCGGATGAGTTGTAACAGGCAGGAATTGAAACGAAGTGTACAACTTCGTTTCAAGTTCTTGTGTGCTAACCATCTTATTTCTATCACGCTTACAAGTGTGATAGAAATACCAGTAAAAATAAGGCATTCTAAGGATATTTTATGAGGTGAATTGAGACTGATGAAAGTATGTTGTCGCGCATGAGAAATAAGAGTCGTATCAAGACGATAATCAAGACATTCGTAGATTCTTTTGAAGATTGACATACCTTTGCAAGCTATGTAATACCAACAGCTATACTTGAAGTGGAATTAAGTTTCGCAAATTGGCAACTACTGGCTTCTGGGTCATTACAATGTTATAATGTCTACAGTGACGTCTGACGTGACTTTTCTGACAGAGAACCCAGATTTTGTGCCCGTTGCTGCCATGCAATTACATTGCGTTACAATACGTAATTTATCATATATTTGTTTAGCAAACTATTTCATTTCATTCCTTTCTACAGCACATAGGCTACGTTAGTATTGTGCTTACATAAATAATCCGTCGAGAAGAAGTGCTTGGAGCAAATACGGAGAGCTTTGGTCCGGTACGTTCGATCTCTTCTGAGTTTGAGCAACCATACGTTCGATCTCTTCTGAGTTTGAGCAACCATAATGCGTACAGAGGGGGCTTCCTCGCTTTGATAACCTTTGCCCAATGCAACTGTATCACTTTGTTAGGTGTACGTGAAGCAGCAAAGAAGAAATGCGAAATACTAAATTAATTAAAGTGATGCTATAAGAAGAAAAACTACTCTAAAAGTCGAATCTACTGTAAATCTATACTTTACATTTACCGAGGGTACTCCACGCGCCTGGACTACACGCTTCAGAATATCGCTGCAGGATAACACGCGTCCCAAGTCTATATCTCTGTAGTCTGGAACTTTGGATTGTAAGGCAGGTTATCCTGACACAGGATGTAAGCCAGACACTCGCTGCTGCATTGACGTTGGTTGATCCGCGGAAGGGAACGTTCCCGTCGTGGCGCAAAGAAAAAGTGTTTTTTTTTTTTTTGTGATTCAGTTTTGAAGTAACCAAAGCGTGTAACACAAACTGGCTGAGCACTGAAAAGAAATATAATGGTGCCGTCCTTATGAATCGAAGGTCCGATTTTGAATGCACTAATAGGTAAAAGCGCTATAGCTCTCCGGCCAGCTGTGGATTTCAAGCTTTCGTTGTTAGTATATTGCTATTGCCTAGACGTTCTTGGGCAGCACTCCATCAGTTCTGCCGTAGCTCTTTGTCGATAGCCGGAACATCTTTGCACTGCTTCATAGTATGATTTACAATGAAAGAAGTAGTCGCTATTGGCGCAATAGGCTATTAGTCTCATTTCAATGAAAGCTTCCAACATTCTCCTGGCCGGACAAGTTATTCCACGCGTCCACGATAGGAAAATTTTAAATTTGTCGAATTGGGGCGGAGCTTATTGGGCTAAATAATTAATTACTTGATGGTTAACATGCATAATTGGCATAGGGTTCCTTCAGCCAGAACACTTCGTTTGGTCTGTTGTCTAATATCTGTTTTTTCAGGCCTTACATCTCTTTAAGAATGTAATGTGCTGAGCAAAAAATTTGCGATACAGAAAACCACAAAGGACTAATTAACCTTCATAGGTAGTGCAAGAGCATACACTAACCAGTTACAAGGTGAAAGGTAGGCCGAGGGATTAGACCTCTGTGGTTTCAGGTGGCGCGTTTTTTTTGCTCGTCAGCACTGTACCCTTTGATATTCTGGCCTTTTATCTGAATCTTCTCTTGGGACTGCGAAAGTCGGTCCAAAACGTTTACATTGCATTGGAAGATACCCTAGTTATCCTACTGTGAAACCTATAGCTATAATAGTGTAGTAAATACAAATACAGCAAACAATAACAAAAGTAGAGCAATATCCTCTTCCAAAAAAAGCTACCAATGAAGTAAAAGGAAGCAAGGACTATAATGCTAACAGTACCTTGAATGATTATACCGTGAATAACACCAAAACAAGATACCTTTGATAATGTTGAACATTATCTTAAATATTTTGAAAATAAAATATCATGAGAGACAAAATGAAAGTAACAAAAATTGGATAAAACTTAAATAGGATACCGTTAATATCAAACTAATTAACAAAATTATGCTTCATTCACCATAGATAACGTTGACGCATGGAATGCTTGTTCGGCCAGCAGAATGTTGGAAGCCTTCATGGAAATGCGATTGGCCTATTGCGCCAATTGCGACTACTTCTTTCATTGTAAATCATACTATGACGCAGTGCAGAGATGTTCCGGCTATCGACAAAGAGCTACGGCAGAACTGATGAGTGCTGCCCAAGAACGTCTAGGCAATAGCAATACCAACAATGAAAGCTTGAATTCCACCGCTCTTCAGGAAGCCAAAGAATTTGGCCGAAGCGGAGGAAGCTGTGATGAAAAGTACTTAGCTCCCAACGGAACATGTCACTACAACCCGTATCGCAGACGCTGTTACTACTAAAATTCGATCCTTTTATTTTCTTGAAGATATATTTGTTAGCCCCAAATATTATATAATGATACACAAAGTACTATATCATTTAAGCCGTTACCAATAAATGTTATAATGACAAAAAGATCTTAACGTTAACAGAAGAGAGAGCTTCTATGTGGCTTCTATGCAACTAAGCAATTTGGCCAACGCATACACTTATTGCAACCAGAATTGTTGGAATACTTGACCTGGACATAGCGTAGCTCACCGTTCATCTTAGGTAGTTTCCACTTTTGAACTCCTTTCCGTAGACTTCACGGCATCTTCTAACGGCACGCTTATTCCATTATCAAGGACTGGCTCTTCATTAGTCGGCAGATTAATTTTTACCAGACCTATCGTATGATTTACTGCCTCTTCTTTAGGTTGTTTATCGAGAAGTAACGCAAACGGTTGCATGGGTACACGAACTCCCTAGATCATTGCGTTAGGAGAAAAAAATGGTGTTAGTAAAAAAACAACTCCGTAACAAAGCTTTCCCAATGGACCTTAAGCTCGTATCAAAGAAAAGCATAATACAATACAGTTTGTGTTACCTGAGGACGATGGCAAGCTACACGACCCAAAGCTATGTAAGAGAATATCTATTGACGCATAGAAGCAAGATGAAAAGAAGTTCATGCACCCTTTTCTTTTATTCATTAAAAAAGCAATTTTTGTTCACTTATCGTTGCACATTTCAAAACACGCATAACCCATTGCACTGTTAGTTTTTTGTTTGTTTTGTTTTCATACTGTTCGGTAATCTCAAAACATGCAAACGGCCCATTCTTTCAAGTAATATCAACATTCTTAACCGAGGTCCGGTTTTTAAAATTGTTTTTGAAAGTGGTGGAATAGAAGTAGGCTTACTAAGGGTAGAATCTTCTCAAGACTCAAGGAAGGCACGGATCTAAAGGCAGTGTTACACACGGAATCCCTCGAGTTTGTGAACTTGATGCGTTGCTCAAGACCAATCGTAACCGGGCTTCGGACCTGAATATATTCCAGCAGGGCATCATAATCCAACAAACCTGAAAATCCGATTAATCAAGTAAATCCAAAGGAAAAATCCCGTAAAGTTCCAAAAATCAAGGAAACGTGAAATCTCCTATAAATGTCCACCAAATGACCACAGAAATTAAAATTCACCAAATCCAAAACGATATAGCAAATAGATTAAATCATAATTTTGCCAAACTCTAGTAGGAAAATTATGTAACCTGCTTCGAGATGATTCAATTTGCGTTCTTTGATGATCTTAAAACCATCTCCTCCATTTGCAAGGAAAGTACTGGTAGCAACACTATAAATCGTTTCGTCTTGCACTGGCTCAAATGTAGGAATGCGACAAAGATTGCACCGGGCTAATAATTCCACTACTCGTTGTCCGTTAGGCTTCGTAATATCGTACGTGACTTGTAATCCTACACAAAACGCAGTACAGTAATAAAAAATTACTGCATTTGTAACATAAACATGTAACGTAAATACCTGACACCTGCAAAAAGCCACCAAAAGGGTCCAAGGCAGAAGGTTCATAATCCGTGACAGAAAACTCGAAAACCGCTTTCAAATCTTTGCCCTTGAGCTCGATTATATCGACAGTATTGGGGAAAGGTAAGACCCCTCGAATGTCACCAAACGTGAAATTACCTATAATAGCAGTAGCAGTACAAGTTTAATGCAAGCCATCAATCTTCCTCATAAAACATGGGCGAAGTAAATGAATAAGTTAGACTACCTCCAGAAGACTTCTCGTCAACGGAAGCACGAACACCGCCTCCATTAACTATTGCTATACTCGCCTTTGTCCATTGGTTCATCGACTCATTAGCATACTTAACATACTACACGAAAGAGAAACCAGTTTTAGTTTAATCGTTTCAAAAAATGGAAAAAACAACACATCCGTTTTGAAGGACATAAGGATGCTAGGGTGTAGATAACTTTACCAGGTTTACGAAAGCGTCTGCAATGAGATTTCCCAGATTGCACTCTCTCATACGACAAGACAAACGGTTTCCATCCAGAAAAACTTTTGTCTGTCCCACGACACGCAAAGCCACTTCTTCAACCTTCTGACGGTAAGGAATTAATTCTTCTGCCACCTTGGGATCTACAAAAGATACCAAAACATGTTCCTGAAATATTCCACCTTCAAACATAGGGGGAATTTTTCGTAGATATTCCACTTTCAAAAAGTAATGCAGTATATAGAAGCATATGGTGGCAATTAGAAAGCTTCCCTCTTCATTAGCATAACGAAATGCTTTCAAATAAGCCTTTTATGAAAATTATAAGAGGGTTATATACCCTTAGGTACGGAGCTATCAAGTAAAATAGGCTGCCCCGACCATGAGGTAACTTCTCCAGAATTATCAAAGATAACTTGCAAGTGTCCCAGATACTTTCCAAAAGCAAATGCCTGTACAACAGGCACTTTCCGGCCGGATTTTTGGGTAACTACCGTGGGATACGGCCCTTGGGACTCCTCTACTGAGGGCACCGGTCCTAAAAAGGAAACCAAAAGGAGTTTTACTCAAACAAAGCGCGACACACAACATTCTGACGTATTTCATACCGTTCCATAAAAAGGTGTTGCTGTGTCCTCCAACGACTACATCGATATCGGGTACTTGCTCGGCAATAGCAATGTCCTTGAGGTATCCAGCATGTCCTACCGCAATTAAGATATTTACTCCTTGTTTCTTGAGTATAGCAGCTTCTTGTTTCACGCCTTCAATTTCGTCGTGAATGACTATATTCTCAGGTTGAGAAATGGTCTTTTCAAGGGAGAAAACACAATTTTACTATTAAAATCATTAACTTATTTTCTTCAGTAACATTCGGAAACTTGTTTTTCTTGAATAATTTAGTTCAGGAGGACCTTACGGTAGTTTCAGTGGTGAGGTACCCAATGATACCAACTTTTTGGCCATTTACGTTTACGACAGCAGACTTTCCAACTCGGCCATGTAAACGAGGTTCTTCGGAAGTGTCAATATTGGCTGAAACGATAGGAAAGGGAGCATTGCTCACAAATGGCAGCAAGCCATTGATTCCATCATCAAATTCGTGGTTTCCAAACGCCTACCGAATACACAAAATGCACGTACATGGTACAGATACTCTTATTGTTTCCCAACACGCAATAAAACAACAATAGTCGTTACAAAAATGGGAAGATGTTTTACATTACCATGGCTGTCAAATTCAGCATATTGACGAAATGAGACACGACTTTCCATTTGTGGACAGTGTACCAGATGGTTCCTTGGAAGAAATCTCCTCCGCTGAGGAAAATATTATTGGGCTCTAATCTTCGGAGCTCGTTGGCTTTGTATACAATACGAGGGAATCCACCAAAGCACTTTCCATTTTCCGCATCCTCTTTAATACACGTGCCGGAGTATTTGTTAGCTTCCTCAAAGCGGCAATGTACGTCATTCACGTGGAATATGGTTAAATTGAATTCTGCACTTACGGCGGCAAAGATAAAGCCGCTCGCTAAAACGAACCACAAACCGGATGCCAGACGAGCCATCACGTCCCTAATGGAATCCAAAATTATACACGTAATAAAATACTATACTCATAGCACTACGTACAAGGAGTCCTATTCGATTTACATAAAAGTAAACAAGTTTGTTCTACTGAAGGCTAAACTATAGTCGATCTTTTTTTTAAAAAAAATTTAGGCAATAAATCAGGACTGCAGGGGAGTGCCTTTCAACTGTCGAAAGAATTCCAGCATCAAATCACGACAAGCTGAAATTAGGCTTGGAAAAGAGAAACAAGTACAATAAAAGCGTGACTATGTATAAGTAGAGAATAATTTAACAGCATTTAAACCAAACAGCACAGGAAACTAACACAAATAAATTGGCACTCCTTATCCTAAAGCGTTTTAGTTTCCACTTGAAGGACCACTTAAAAAGAATGGTTAATTCTTAGAGGAAATGCCGCTTAGGTTTAACGATACGGGTGTGGATATAGTTCCGTTCCACATTAGGAATTCAGAATATGCCAATAGGCATAGTAATTTTGAAACGAAGATGAGAAACATCTGCACTAGCCGCTTACCTTTAGGTAAAAAACTGATGCTATCTTCAAAAGTGAAAGTCCCAAAATGCAACGTAACTAAACCTAGCGAACTCCCATATGAACAAAACAAGCTGATGAAAAACGATCGCTGTGGCTGCTGCTGTTGCCGCCGTTGCCAGCCTTGTACTGCTAGCGAACTGCAGAGCGAATGGTTCTTATCTAATACCCGAAAGTCCTATAGCCTACACTACACGCTGGTTCCCGAGAAGGAAAGGAATAAACCGTCTATACCCCGTCTTTCAAGTTTGGCAACGATCCCTTCAATACCTATAAGGGCACGAGGAGCGCAATAAATACGCAAAAGTTATACGAAACCGCAAGCTTTGTGCAATCTTGAAGCACATAATATAGAACACATGCAAGAATGCTAAATGGCACGAGAAACTCATTTGTTTTTCTGGTTGCTCTTTGTGTAAACAAAGAGCAACCAGAGCACAGGAACTAGATCCTAACTAAATCCTATAACCGCAAGCACAATATTGTGCTTGCAGTTATAGGATTTAGTCAGATATATTCGAAAAATGATTTTAATTAATTGTCAAGTATCGGAATACAGAATTAGATGTTTTTCCCAAAATTACAATGAAACTTACCATATGGGAAACTGCAAAAATATAGCACCATTTTAAAAAGTAATGGAATTGCAATTTGGAAAATTACAATGCAGTCTCTAAACTTAATAAAATGATCCAGTGATCCGTGATCCAACAATCCAATGAAACGTGCCAAACGGCGTTGAGTGCAATACGCATACTTTCCTGTAATATAATATTAGAATATTAATACAGCACGCTACTATAAACACGGTCTACGTAAATTGTATCGCTCGTCAACGGTGAAAGGTGAAAGGAGAAGGGTCTTGGCTAAAGGATTACGTTCGAATAAGACTTAAGTCTAAGCATTTCCTGGAATTTTGTCTATGAAATTAGCTGGAGTAATTTATCATTGTAAAATACCCAACGGGACTTGAATAATTTATGCATTTGAACGGTTTATGTGATTAGGCGATATGAAATAAAACGAACCCTGTCTCTACAGGATTAAATGGGAATAAAATGGGACCGTAAGTTCAGTATGAAATTAGACGGGTTATGAGCTTATGCGATATGCAATTAAGTGGGTTCCACTGTAGTAGATTTGCCGGATAATTGCTTCAACAAGAATAAGCATTTCTTTAGAGAAAAACATGCAGGAATTGATACGCTATAGCATATAACTGAACTAAACGATACGTAAAAAAATATTATACGCTATGCATACTACGAATATCATATGCTGCATAGCCTATATCAACTACGTATAGCATTATGGCACTTCATTATTGCATATTGTTCTAAAAAAATGAAGCGCATTGGGTATATGAGCAGTTGATCTAAGTTAAATATTGTACATTATTAGTATTTCGTGTACTGTTTGTAGTTCGAGAATATTTCCATGGAATTTGAGGATAACGAAGGGTTAAATATAAAAGGTTCGTGAAGAAAGCGAAAAGTGAGCTGATTAGATTGTTGAGTGAACGTCACGACGTATCGAAAAGGGCAGTCGCCATAATGTGCCCAATTCCGTCTTCCGTGACTAATTTCTTCACTGAAGGAGAAAGACAGAAATAAAAAGAAAATTCTTCTTTTTGTGAGTAACTCAATTATTCAGAAATCGATTTCGGATGATTTGGCATAAATCCGATGTAAACATTCAAATCGCTAATCGCCCTACAATTTGAAACGCGCTCCTGCAAGATCGTGGCTTGGACTATATGGCTCCTAAAATGGGAAGCTTCGCAAACAAAGGCTTGGCTGCTAAATATACAAAAAGAGGAATAGAAACTCTTCCGACTTTTCTGG
This sequence comes from Lepidurus couesii, assembly GCA_022832235.1. Lineage (NCBI taxonomy): Eukaryota > Metazoa > Arthropoda > Branchiopoda > Notostraca > Triopsidae > Lepidurus > Lepidurus couesii. The sequence continues at coordinate 12,361 of JAGJRP010001500.1, forward strand.
GTTTTTACCACGCAGCTCTGTATTGATTTTCGAGACTTTATAGGTTATGCATGTGGCACGCGTACTTTACGTTCTTACCACTTAAAGAGATAACTTTTCTAATTTGGAGGGTAAAGGTGTAAGTTTACGAGCGACAGTTATAGGTTAACTGTAGAAGTTCATTTTACAAGGAGCAGCTTGTTTATTGCCACGCAACCCGAGACGATAAAGCCTTCACTTTATATAATAATAAACATTTTTTTTTAGGACCGTTAGGGAAGACATTAGTGATAAATTCAATATATATGGTTACATGACCAAACTAAACGTTGCTTCCATAGCTAAGACTTGTTTGAGAGCTTCTTGAGTGTCATTACATTCCTTGAAAGGTTTCACGACATAACGATCCAGGAAGCTCATATGCTGGTAAAACACGCGTTTTAATTGTTCGGATTCCAGTGTTTCCCCTGTATCTTTCATAGGTATCCATTGTAACAATTGTTGTAAGGCGAGCTGAAATTCGTGGGACGAATTACGGAATTTACTTAAATTCAGTGCAACTCGCCCACATTTGACACACAACTCTGAAGTAGTCGTACTAATCTTGACTGTGGGAGGAAGAGGAGAAACAGCTACTGAAGCGCAGTCTGGGTAGCACTGAAACAATATTTGTGTTGGAATATCTAGGTATTCCGGCCACTTGTACTGACAAGCAGGACATGAGCATTGAAAGTAGTATTGTTGGCGGAGTTTAAGTTGGCGTTCGACATAAGGGTGCACTGCGTAATGGTAACCGTAGTTATCTAAGATCTCCGAGCCTTCCCGGATGTGGCCAATGACCGAAACGACAGCCTGACGTCCTATGTAATGCCGAATAACATTCGGATCACATGAATGATTTATAAGACTCAAAGTAGCATAAGCACCACAACCGATATCTTGAATATACGATTCAGAGAGGCTATTCTTAGGAACAATAAGTTCCGACACGTCATGGGCGTTGCAAGGTAAATTCTGGAGATGCAATAGCAAAAAGGAACCAACTGTAACTAACTTGGACGTTGAAGTGCTCCATTCAGAACGACTTAGATCAACAGAACCGAAAAAATTGCCTAATTCCAATATTTTGAGCAAATACACAGCCATTAAAGCTCGTTTGAACAAATCCGCAACAGAACGTGATTCCGTATTAGCAATTAAGTGATAAATCGTTCTATAATCTGAAGAATCATAGATTCCGTCTTCGTTGAAGCCTTTAGAACGTTCTTCCTCTTCATTGAAGGTTGCAGAGGAACTATGGGAGAGAGCAGTGGCAAACTTCAGGAAGTATTCTAAACCAGTTTGTACAACGATTTGAAATGCCAAGAGGGCGTTCTTTCCTAACTCGCTAGCGTTCAGAAAAGGCCACATGTCGTTTTTCAAGGACACTGCGGGCAAACTTTCCATTCGACAAGTGACTGAGCAGAAGCGTACCTAAAATGTCAAATATTTGAACAAATTAGACGCAAAGGCGATAAAGTTGTCATGTTGTCCATATACTTACGGTACTCGAAAAGAAACACGGAAGCGGTACTGGACATCGCTGGTGACAATTAGAGCAGTGGGAAGATGAGTATTCGGGGAGTAGAATGGAGGCGTATGGCAATTCGCGGATTATCTTTTCACCTATCAAAAATTGCAAGAGTCAATACGCAAGTCACGTACGGTAGTGGTTGTGGGGGTTTCAGGCTTTTCGCATGTTGGTTGAAAACAAGTTTCATTTTTTTTCCCCACTCAAGGTTCCTTTTCGAGAGTTCATTGGAGCACAACAACTAAATAATCTAAATATCATTTCTCTGACGTAGGGAAAATTCGAAGAAAATGTTCTACTTAAAAACTTGAAGACAGTTACGCATTAACGCATATACATCTTGTTAAGCAAAAGATAGTCTTTGACACTCCGGCCATGGAATTGCTTATCTGACATAACTATTTCGTTTTCATTTTAAATTCTATTTTACTGGAGAAAAATATTTCCAGGTTCATATCCTTGGCAAACATCCCACTCGTCCGAAAAAAATGAACGATAATGCTCGCTGAATTATTTACATGACATGACCAGAATACGGAAGATCCGTAACTACAGGGAAAAAATATTACAACGGTTATGGATTTCGGGTAGATTTTTCCCTGATAATTTTCTTTGCTACTAATTCATAATTGCTTAATATAATAATTACATACTCTTTCTTTCTTTATTACGTGGTCACTCCTGCTGCGTCACACGGCGTCGTGACCTTCTAACATGTCTAGCTGAACTATTACTGCGCCGTGGTAAAAAAAAACAACAGACAAACGTTTAGAACCACAATGTTTGCCTATTTTGAAGACTAAAATTCCTTATTATTAGGGGAGGAGGGGGCGATACCGAACGGGGGCGATACCGTTTTTTTCACTTCCTTGCCGTATGACAAGTTGCTTAATTCTTAAAAAA
>JAGJRP010001501.1:0-11425 GCA_022832235.1 Lepidurus couesii
CCCCCCAAAAAAAAAAAATAGTTGCATTGAAGCTGACCTATACTTCACCTTTGTTTGTGCTTTTCTTTAGTATTTCCCCCATTTCTTTCTTCTTTGTTTCTCATAGTTTTCCCTTTGAAAAAGATTCATGAAGGAAAGACGACGGCCAATCTAAAAACCGTGGCCCGAAAACAACACATTATTGTAATATGAAAAAAATGAGTGGAATAGAACGGATCTTGTAAAAAAAAGTTCTCGTATAAAAAATATTGTCTTTTTGTAAATGTGTATTCAGTTCTTTGAGTGAACCAACAAAGGTGAAATGAGGTTCCTAGCAGCTATCGTGAGGCTAAGGGCCCTAAACTAGATGCACCACTAAGCGTGCGATGCGCCAAGTCCTCAAGTGATCAACAATGTGGGCCATGCATGCCCCTTCATAACAAATACCAAATGATGGAAGACAGACCCCAAACTTCTTCGATGGATTGCTTTGTAGTAGAAGAGAATCTAAAGTAAAGAAGGAGAACCTTTCGGGTATATATAACGAGCATTTTCACGCTTAGTCGGTCAAGTTAAAAGTTGTTGGACTTATTGCCGTGCATCGCCAAAAGCTCACCTTTTCAATTCAATGAATCAAAAACAAGAAGATATTCAAAGTCCCCACCGCCCGATATTTAATTGGAGGAAGAGGGGGAGACGATAGACAAAAAAGACATAAAAAGAGACAAAAACATAAAGAGGGACACAACATAAAAAAAAAGTTACGAATTTCAACCTGCGTTACAGCTTCTGTTTCCACTGTAGCTTAAGTGGATGTTAAGGTCACAATGTGTAAATTATTATTAGGCTCCCGGATTCTGAACTTGTTAACACCAGGGTTTACCACAAGGAAACGCGTCGCGTTTTGTATGGGTGTACTGTACATAATAACTTCCTATAACCAGGCCTTAAATTTATGTGCAGTGTTTTTAAAATAATTCAGTATACATTACAAATAACGGATGACGGTTTCCAAGTGAAAGATTTTGCTATTTTGGCGTAGGTGAAAAACATAATTTGCATTTTTCAAATTAGTGAAGGTAAAATTAGGAAAATGACACACTCTTGCCATCCGTATTCGTATTAGCTACATTATTGTGGAGCGATTTTTTTACACAATGAAACTCCCATACGTTTTCAGGAAGAATGCTTTTGCATTCTCCGGCGATCGTGGTATACCGAAAACTAAGCTATACCGGGAGCTTTAACTAGACTCAAGGAAATTCTTTAACTTTCATTGTACCGTTATTAGTTATTAGACTGGTTAGATTAACTGACATAAAGTCACTGGAAACATGAGATCGAAATAAATAAATTGAGGAATTGATTTTAACGTTTCTAACTTGCAAATAGGTTAATTGTATTTGATATAGAGTAATCGGAGTACTCCCGAGTAAAACAATAGTTAAGGGATAGGGCAAACAGGTTTTTTCCAATTTGTGTACAAGTGTTTCCAAAAGGTGAAAAGCCGGATGTAACGGGAGGTTATCATTTCCACCCCACCCCCCTCTCCAATAAAGTAATTTCGTCACTTATTTGTAACGAGGTGAGAAGAAGGAAGTTCTACATTGTTTAACCTTCAACATAGTTAAACAAGCTTACATATGGTTTTGGAAAAAGTCTTGAAGAAAGATTTCTCCAAACTTGTTCCGGTTGAGTCCTTTAACCTTTGGGGGTTTAGGGAAGGTAGAAGATCAAGGTTAATAGGTTAAACCAGTGACCTGACTGCGCTCTTCACTAACAAACTCTACCTTCCTGCTTCCGCGAAAAGACCGATGAAAACGCCAGAGAAAACGAATATAGTAACAAAATATGGATACAACATCTCTTTTTTCCGTGTTTTGAGTTATTTTCCGTGTATTTTCAACCCACGGATAATTCACGAAATTAAAAAAAGGAAAATAAAAAAGCAACCATCATTAACATGCCGAGCATGACTCCCCCATCTACCCACCATTTGTGTTCCTTCCTCAAAACTAGTTTTCTTCTTCTTTAGAGTGACTGAAACTAAAAAGAAGAGGATGTAAAGGAAACTGGTCAAGAAAAAGAAGACCTAAAAAGACACCGAGGGCTCCAGGAAAAAGGTACTGGCTTTAGAGCACGTGGGACTTAGCCTAGTTTTCGTCTCAATTCATGATCTCAATCTTACTAAAAATCGCCTCATCAAGATCAATGACTTCTATGAAGTTCACAGTTCAGAATTTAGACGAACTTGTGTGTTACCTTTTTAAAACTTGTAACAGTATCTTGAGCTTTGCCCACGGTATTGACCTCTTCAACAGTCCAGTAGGTATCCCAGGAATCCAAAAGTCACCAAAGTTCAGCTTAAATTTTCCTTTAAATATTTTTAAATTCCTTCTGGAATTTTGGTCACACGTTTTTTTAGAACATTTAGTTCAACTTGACCGTCACGAATTCGAGTTGTTTAGAGTTCATGGGTTAGCACTACCACAAGGCGGTGAGCAATGGTATTACACTAAGGCAAGAAAAGTCAAAGAGTTTTTGTAAAGTTTTCTAGGTTTTGTACATTAATTGTCCATGTGCGCAAGTTGTATAGTTGAATAAATTAGATTGAAAAGTTTAAATTCAAGAAGAACAGCGCTCTCACCTGAAGAGCAGGTGGACGACTAAGGTTTCCAGGTTGGTCGAACGCTCTATTACCTTTCTATTCTACTTCCGAGGGCCTTTTTCTTGGCTGCTTTAGGTATAGTATACTATACCAACCACCAGCTAGTGCCTCCGGGCACAAATAATAAACATTCGGACCTCCCTCTTCTCTTTGCCATGCATACAATAAATTAAGAACTTCTCTGTTTCTCTCCTTGCTATACGAAAGCGAAGAGAAACCATATCTTTTCCCTTACGTTAGAACAGGTAACAAAAATTTACTTCCTACCACTCTTTAGTTTACCATAATGAAGACAGATTTTTTAAAGTAAAAACGGCTTCCTTTTTCTTCCCTGGTGAGTGGGTTTTACCCAAAAGGTCAATCGAAACGTGTCTCAAGAGGTGCCATAAAGATGTTCGACTGTAGTGGTTCACGTGAAAGTTTCAAAATAATTGCAGTGCTTTACGCTCCCACTGCACGCAGATTATTGCACAAGAGTACACTTTGAAATTACAAGCAATAGTAAGAGTCGGAAGTCTATAACCACAAATTTTGCCCCTCCAAAACCGCGAAAATTTCACTAGTGTGCCCTCCGTGCGTGCTTTTTGTACTGAGGAGCATTTTAAGGTAAAAGCGGGCAGAATAAGGCATAACTTTACCTTCGAAAAGGGCGAAAGCGTAAAGCCTGGTGCACACTGGAGTGTCGTTTATGTCAACATACACAACATACGACAAACAAACCAGAAAATTTCGGCACAAGCCGACATAAGCACTCTGACATACGAGTTGAGCACTGCTCAACTTTTGGTACACAGGCACAACTGACATATATACACCGAAATTTTCTGGTTTGTTTACTACAGTAGAACTCCGATTTTGTCAACACCGATTATGGAAGCTCCCGATTATGTCAACCACCCTCGCGCTGATTTTTTTTTTTTTTGCAAACCACGTAGGACGCTGTTCGTTTCTTAGCTCTCGCGTAGATATTCTGTTGTGGATGCGTGCTGTTGTTTTCCACGATTTTCTTTTTATTTATGTTTTATTTATTTATTTTCTCTTTATTTGTTTAATTTTAACAGCCTTAATACAACCCGTTTTCAACTTATTGACTACCGTATTTATCTAGATATTTTTCTGATTTTTTTAATTGAAGAAAAAAGTTTTCCGATTTTGTCAACTACCCTCCGGTCCCGATCGGTTGACAAAATCGGAGTTCTACTGTATAGTTGTATGTCGTATGTTGTGTATGTTGACATAAACGACACTCCAGTGTGCACCAGGCTTAACGGTTTGAAGTTCCTATGCAGGTTGCTCTCGGATAGCGCACACTACCACCGTACTGAATTGCACTGGTGCACACTGAATGGAAAAGATATAAAGTGCGTGAGAAAATGTCAATTGTTCCCCAAGATTTCCGTCTATCTCGCACTCGTCGAGTGCACTCCAGTGCGCACTAGAGCATTCCATTTGCGCACTGAAATACACTCAAAAAGTGCATTTTTGAAATAAAACATCTTGCTACAATCTCATCATTTCCTTGTTTGCAACTTTCGTCTTCTTAGAGCGGGGGGGGGGGAGGGCTAGGCGGGCATCCGACTGTACAAATCGCTTAATAGGGCATTGTGTTACTGTTATTTCTTACTTGCAGTCTGTCGCCGCTTTCTTATACAGCAGTGTAATGCTAATTATCCGAGCATTTTAAGGCGACACGAAAACTCCTGGAAAACCAAAGCTGGCATAGGGGGGAAACACCCTTTTCCCAGGAATTAACTACAAACTTTCTCCAGCTCAAGTTTTTTTTAAAGAATAGAAACTTGCATACGTATGACGATTACTTCACAGCTAAAAAGATGCAGAGGACGCACAGCATCTTAAAAGCAACTTTCACTGATTCAATACCCTCTCTCTTTCTCTTTCTTTCGATTCAATCCCCCGTCTCGTTTTTGTTTTCTCTTATGTCAGCAAGAAGCATGCAGAGAAATCTTGACAAGTGGCGGAAAAGAACTTTATTCTGGCGTAGAATCGACAGTCTTTTTTTTTTTTTGCTTGCTCAGCCCCCTCAGTGCGACAAAGCTATACTTCGAAAACCACTCGGGATTGCCAAACAAAAAGTTTTTGGTCGTTTGGAAAACTTTCTCCTTCAAAATCCGTCAAGGAGAGCTGCGGAGTTGCCCTGGTCATTTGCAACGCATATATTACAACGCTCCACTTCACTTTCTCTTTTTCAGCTTTGCTTTTGCGATTCTCTCTCAGTTTTTCTTCTCTTTTCCACCCAGGTTTTCAATAGCGATCGCGGTGACGTCGTTGTGGACGGATCACTTCGAAACTCCGGTCACTTTCTTGGACTCCGTCCGAGAAATTCGCTGGTGGTTGCAGCACGTGCACTGATAACGGCCTATTGTACAACCTGGTCACAAAAGAGAATCGTTAAGAAGCATAAAAAATGTATTGTTGTTTTTTAACATGATATTTTATTACCAGTACCTTGGCATTAATGGAGGAGGTTTAGACTCGTAGGTAGATTTCTTCTCTCTTCTACAGTCTTCATAAGGAGGTAAGGGCGAACGTAATTGGTCGCGAGCCCATCGTTGTTGACATCGTAATTGTAATGTCGTGGCTTCCCTATCGGGACAGTAGGCATCTGCTGGTAGAAACGTGAAATTTATGAGTTCAGAAACCTTGTGGTTTTTTTAAGGTACTCTCATTGTCCTCCTACGACGCTAGAAATTCGACTTTCGAACTGTTTATCTCTCAAATGAGTGCTAGGAAAAGTTTACGAATGTTCTCGACTGTATGTAAAAAAAACAGGAGCATTTCAATATTACACTTGGACGCGTATCTTTAGTTAGCTTATAGCCTTAATTTAGTAAAACTTCATTAAACTAGCTTTAATTATCTGCAAGTTAGCTTTTCTTAATAGATGATAATTCTAAGCTGGGTGTATGTTCATATTTGGGGTAAGATTTGACGCATAAGTGACACTTTGTCTCAAGGAAGTTGTAACGTGGTGAAGGTACCCAGCGATCTCAGACAATCAGAGAGTGAGTTGGTTAGTCTTCTTTCCCAATGCTTATACGATAAACAGTTTACCATTCTCGGCGTGGCTTAACGCAGCGCTAAACATCAAGCCTGCGAGCAAAACCTTGCAAATCCGCTACAAGCAGCGTTTTTGGCATATTCGCAGTAAATAGCGTTTGTTTACTATTATGAGTAAGTTTTTAAGGGCGTTCTTAATTCTTTATCAACTCTGCTCTGCGATTGGCCTCGAATTCCGGGGTATTTTCGCATTGCAGTAAGTAGTTTTACTTCATCAATTGAACAGTGTAAAGATTTCGAAGAATTTTTTTACAAATTATTAAAGGTTAACAATTAAGGAAAGCTCACGGCAGTTTTTGATGTAAAATGTAACTTCTCGGAAGTAAATAAAGTGGACATATTTATATGATTATTAGGATATGAAAAGTATCTTCACCTTCTAGGCTGTTGACACCAGGATTAGGTGAAGTGGACTTTTTACCATAATAATCTGAACTTTTGTGCATTTCAAGCATTTCCGGTTCAGAATTTGCCGAGTTCCATGTACCGACGTCGCTGAGTACCGGTTGGAGTGTAAACGTAGCATAAGGCATCACTTCCTCGTCTGTTTGTTATCGAGAAAAGGAAAAGGAAACGAAATTGAAATTCTCATAGAAAATTAAGAATTCAAGGGCGGAAGGATTATTTAGTACCGTCATAATCCATGGTAGATGAACGTTTGCGGAGCGATAACGGAGAATAATGGCACGAAGGAGTCGTCAAAGGTTGACGACTTTGTCGATTCCTTTCTACTTGCTCCGACAGTGTACTCATCGATTGTCCTTTGTTTGCTTCCTCGTCCACCCAACGCCTAGAAACAAAAAGAATAGAAAATCGTACATAATTTTAATCACCCTTATAATTCTTACGATTCTAAAAGAAAAGGCGCATTTCAATGCGCACTGAGGTGCACTAAACCAGTACATATTTTTTCTTACCTTCTATGCAAAATGAAAACAATGGAAGCGATGCTACAGGTGACCAAGACTGCAGAAATTGCCACGCAAATGACGACCAGAGTATCCCGAAAGGTCCAAGGGTTCGCAGACGAGTTTTGGATTTCTTCGGAGTCGATTAAGTACGATTTGGTAATGCCTAGGATCGGGAGAAGATTGTTGAAAGAAGTGAAAGTGAGAAATGTCTTTTTTTTTTGGATGTGAGGGGGTCTTTCGTAGGCATACTAACCGTCTATAGTCGAGGTTTCGTAATGGACCGAGCTGGCGCCAGCTTCGGAGAAAGCGGTGAGGCGAAATTGGTAGCGTTGTTGGCTTTTGATGTTAATCTTGAGCATCGGTTGGTCATTCGGGTTTGCACTGGCTTCGACCAGCTCCCAGACGGCGTTGACGAGGCTTAAAGGGCCCCGTTTCTCGACTTTTACGCCCGTTATGGGACACCCATTGTCCGGCCAGAAATCCACGTTGACGCGAACTTCTTCACCGTCCAATACTAGAAGTTCCTTTCCGGGTGTTAAGGGTCCTGTAATTTTCGAATAGCTTTTAAATCTTTCTACCTTTAAACGAACGCTTAAGTTTGATTGAAATCGAATGTTTTACAGAGAAATACAAAGCCATACAATTTTAGAACAATCTCGGTGGTATAGAAGAGGGAACCTTTGGCGAGTTTGAAGAAGATTCGAAGGCTAGATTGAAACATTGTTTTTGGTTTACCTGAGCCTCGGGTATTGACGAAAATTTGGGTAGGAGTACCCATTCCCCAAAAGTTGGAAGCTTGGAACCAAACTTCGTAGCTTTGACCACAGCGTAAGCCTGATAAGTTAACTTGTTCCAGACTGCCATCTAAATTAAGCTCCTCCCACACTTCTTCCAGAATCCGGTACTTTAGCAGGTACTCTAACCCGCAAAAAATAATTAGAACAAAAAACATTATGGTGTTTGGCCAAACTTGCGTAGAGTTTTGAACTTCACAGAATCTTTAGTTTAGTTGATAAAGTATAAGTTGGAGCTTTGTTTGTACCTGCGGCTCCAGTATTAGTAGGCCACCCTAGAACGATGGATGAAGTACTCGACGATTTTATAGTCAAGGGTATTGTAGCAGGTACCGTTGCCGCAAGAACTGTGTACGTCACTATGTCCTGTCCGTGAATATTTTGAGCGTGGCAGGAATAATCACCGATATCGGCTTTAGTGAAGCCTAGTCGACGAATATTTGAAGGCATTACACATATTAGACAAAATATTATGGTAATAAACACAAGAAAGTACTGAATAAATTTACCCGTTATTTTTAACCCAGCCGAGTCCGCTAGGAACTTCCCGCCCAAATTCAAAACTTTCCCGCCAAGCTTCCACGTGGTCGAAACCGTTAGGCCGACCGTTGGACATGCTAGATGGAGGTTTGTATTTAACACGGCCCAAGTCTTTTGCGAAAGACTTAGAATTCGCGCAGGAACTAATTAATTTTTGGCTTAGTTAAACTCTTAGCAAGTTAATTAAAGTTGCTAGAAATCACCTCTAGGGTTGGTGGTGTGCGTTATAATGCGACTGTTGTGCCCTGTACCGAGGCTAGATGACGCTGAAATCCAAAATTCGTAGCGCTGGGACTCTTTCAAACCGCCAAATTCCCAAGCTAGTTCCTGACCGTGGTAAACTCCGTAATCTTCCTACAAATTAAAACAGTAGATAACTTTCTGTCATAAATAGTGCTATTAAAGTTACTAAAATTGTTATTATTCACTTAAAAGCAATTAGGAACAAGATTTTGTTAAGAATACATTGCACTTGCATTATCTAAATGTAGAAGAAATATTTTAAGTAAAATTCAGTTGGAAAAATATTAGAAAAAGTAAAAGTTTTGGTGAGGTTTAGAGCGCCTTTGGACTGCACAAGGGCACTGGACGGGTGGAGTACCTACGCATCTTCGAGCTAAATATGATCTCAGACATAGTCCTACCTGCTTGCCAGATCCCATGTCTCGGATGTAGACCGTGTACTTAATAATTAGACCATTAGGTTGCTCAGGGGGTAGCCAAACTAAGCGGATAGACTCTGCAGAAGCCGTTACGGCTTTCAGGTCGCTAGGAGCGTTGGGCACTGAAAAGACACAAATGAATTTTGTTGCAGGGCCAAGGTTACTTTTGCTTGAGTAAGGTTTGAAAAGCTTTTACCGTCATTTGCTGTGGCACAGAGTACGGGGAAGGATAAAACTCCGTCACCCATTCGGTTGGCAGCAGCGATGCGAACAGTGTAATTGGATCCTGCCTGCAAATTGGACACCAGAAGCTCGGAATTGGTGGTCCGGAGCAAAACATACTGATTGTTGTCACCTGAATCATACATTAATGTAAAAAAACCACCCAACAACTCCGAATTAAGTGAAGAATGTGACACAAAGGGAAGCATTAGCCTACTAATTGGACTCGACTGCCGGTACAGTATCTTGTAGCCAGTAATGTGACCGTTCTGTAAGTGAGCTACGGGTGGTTGCCAAGTTAACCGTAATTCCCGTGAGGATTTAGAAGTGCAAGATATGCTTTCGGGCGCTCCTTCAGGGGCTATGAAACACACACGTATTCGTAAGAAATTCGTAGAATATAATTCCAAGAAGGGTTAGCCTAGCATAAAAAATGAGGAGGCGGGAAGCTTTATCGCTTATACCTGCTTCGGGAGTAGTAATAACAATAACTTCAGATTCTGGTCCCATTCCTGCAGCATTCGCTGCGCGTACAGTGATCGTGTACTGCGTAGCTGGTGCCAGTTGCGTCAGACTGACGTAAAACACTTTCATTTCAATCAACGTTTTGGTCCAAGGCACGCTCTTCTGCCTATTTACATGGTGACTGCGATCCGAATATGAAACCATAAACCGAACCAGCTTCCCATGCCAACTGTCCATAGGTGGAGCCTAAATGAGCCCCCAAACTTCAAACATAACAAAAGTGCAATTAAAATTGTCTAACCTGCCAAGTTAACCGTAATTCCCTCGCAGATTTAGCTTCCGCCATGAATTTCTGTGGAGGAGCCGAAGGTGCTGAATTGGAGGGATACATAAATTTTAATATTGTAGAAAAACAAATAAAGGATCACGGAAATTCAAATACGTTTTCTCAATTTCTTTATTGTTGAAAAAGTCTTTATAACAAGAGCAAAGTATACCTTCTTCTAGTGTTTGGACCGTCAGGGTAGAGCTGGGTTGGCTGCTCCAGCTCAATTCGTTGAAGGCCCAGACACGTGCTTGGTAAACGGAAGCGGGGAGTAACGGCTGCAGGACAAGATGAACGTCGCTGCTGGGCACTGTCACGTTCCTAGCTGCGTCCCAGTGTCCTTCCGCCAAGGGCTGGGGACCCAGTAACTTCATTTGGACCAGGTAATTTAAAGACACAGCTTCAGGAGCATTGGGAGGTGGATCCCAGGTGATTTTCACCCAGCGACTCCCCCGTTCGATCCAGTTCACTTTATCCACTTTCTTTAATGCTTCTACAGAAAATGGAGGAGAAACAGCGAAAGAAAACAGTCATTTCTTTCAAATTTGTTGTCGGATGTCTTTTGTGCTTATTGTAGCGTTGGGTTGTTTTACCTTGTACCATCACGTGGAATTCAGCTCGATCCGAGCCATATAGATTACTAGCTTCACAAACATACGTGCCTGATCCTCTTGCTTCCATATGCGTCAGTATCAACGTCGCCACTTTCTTACGACTCCATTCCGTAACGTTGAGTCGTGATCTTAAAATTAACAACAGCAATAATAACAAAAATAATAAATCAATAAAATTTCACCGTTTCAAGGAATACTATGTAAATTTAGTGGAGGGGGAAGATAATAAACTTATTTTCGTTTTGCCTAAATTTGCAAATTTTCTTGGAATTAGAATTAAGTGCAATGAAATTTTGCACAATTACTCAATAGAGAAATAAAAATGGGAAAAAAGATTTTTCAAAGCAACAGAAATGGGACGTACGGAACTGGAGCTCCATTGGCGTGGATGAATTTGACATCTATGATTGGGTCACCAGTCACTTCACATGTCAGACGCACTTCACTACCAGCTTTCACTAAAACACGTTCGGGCAACGCTTGGATTCGTACAGGTTCTAAAAAAAGTTTAGCGAAAAACGCATAATTAGCAAAATAAGCTACATTTTATCGTTTTTAGTTTATTCGAAACACATTTATTTTTGTTGATTGTTCTGTAATGACTATTCAAAACTCTTTCAGGTTGCCAAGGCTAAGGGCGCCTTGTTTGTCGCTAGAATGCGTTGGAGTACCTATTTTAACCTGCTCAGCCCATGCGTAATGTCGAAGTGAAAACAGTACAAACAGCCAATACTCCAGCGGCAAAGGTTACCCTTAGCTGGTTAGCTTTCCTAACGATCTTGAATGTGCCTTGTGCCTTTTGTGACTACTGAAAGAAGCTTCAAATAAAAGGCCGCTAACGGTAAAGTTTTGGCTCAATGGTTTGGAAATTAACGGGCGAAATATCTAATTAGCTGAAGAACTAAACTAAAGATATTTTGGAATCCTAATGGTATAACCATGCAATCAGAACGAACAACAAACAATCATAGCAAACAAGCACCAAAAAGACTAAACTAAAACCACTAAACAAAACAAAAATGAACTAGGTAAATTTACATATTAGTGAAGGTATTTATTAATAAATCTGGGAAGTTACTTGCAGCAACCTTTTACATCCAAAAGCAGATCCATATTCAAGTAGAAATATTCAAGTTCTTAGTATCTTAGTGCCTAAGAAACTCTTAA
>JAGJRP010001502.1:0-14788 GCA_022832235.1 Lepidurus couesii
CAAGACCTGGTCTCGAGTGCACATCACTGACTAAAGCTTCATCGAAGATAAAAAATTTTAGATGAAAATTTCGATGATAAAAATTTCATCGATGATAAAATTGAGGTATTTTATAAATACTTCATCGATGATAAAAAAAATTCGAGATGAAGCTTCAGCGAAGCTTCATCTCGAAGATACAATTTTTTATCTTTGGATTGGAAGTTTTTGGTCCGCTAGGGCGGAGTCCCAACAACTTGTGATATGTACGCGTAACTTTCCCATCCACTAGGAAGTTTTCTAAATCGTCAGCCAATCAGAATCGATTTTCAGTTTTAGCGCGTTATGGTTCAAAAGTAAAATGGCTTCTAGAAGCGCTCCCTATCGGAACCTGGGCCGGGCGAACATATCGATATCTAACGGCAAAAGGTTACGTATTCTGGACTTTATTAATGACGTCATCAACGCATATGCTGTATTAATATAAGTTTTAAGGCTTTTTTTTAATACATCTCCATTCTAAATCGATTTTGGATATGTCAAAGATAATATTAACATCTTTAACTTATTCAAAATTGAAGTAAATCAGAGTAATACGTTTTTAAATATTTAGAACGCGTTTTTTTTAATTTTGCACAAACGTCGGGCAAGTTTTATTAGGTTCTGTGTTTCACGACCCTTATCTTATCCTTGTCGCGTGTGTTTTAGATCACTCTCAGTGTTGCTTCGACTTTGTCGTTTGTCCCGTATGGTGTTCTGTACTAACCCGGAATTGAAGCCATGACAAAAAGAGACGCCCAATTTATACTTACTTGGTAATAATTACATAATCTACTTTACGGATTATGGTGTACTGCCAGCTTTTTAATCTACAAGAAAAGTGAACAATCAAAAATGTGTTTTCACCCTTTTTCGCCAACCAGATTTAAAATGGCATCAAATTCCGACGTATCCAGTGAAGGGGAATCACTTCCCTCTAGCTCTATATTGTCTCAAACAAGTGTCAGTGTTGAGGGAAATATCAATGTTCATATGCACGATAACTCTGTGACCTATATTGGAAGCAACGTTAATATTTCGGAGGGATATATGCGAGTAGTGAGCAAGTCTTCTCGGGTGTGTATCTTATTTATGTTTTCGTTCCAGTTTGTTGCTAATGTTAATTAATTACACAGTGTATATTTTTGTTAACTGATAATATTGTTAATTATAAGGACGACATCAGTAATGCTTTCGAAGAGTTGAAAACATTTTGGAAGCGACGGCATAATTCAAAGCAACGCAAAATTGACCCTAATATATGGCCCAATGTTCAGTACGATTTGCAAACCATTTTTACGGACCTGGAATTACATGATCGCGAAGTACAAAGAGAGGAAAGAATCACACTTGAAGACCTGTTTGTTACTGAGGTATTAAACCACGGTGTTCTTTTGTATTCACCTATTCGGTATATATCCGACTATATATATTACAGGACAGCAATCGTGCACAGAAAATATTCGTTGAAGGTAACCCTGGCTTCGGCAAGACAACACTTTCCCACAAACTTTACGAAGACTGGGTCCAAGAAGCCGATTATATAAGACAATTCCATCTAGTATTTTTTGTTCAGTTGAGGCATATTTCTGTAAGTGCAGAAATAAGTAGTGAGAGATTTGCATTATGGCTTTATTTCTTTACAGAAAGAGAATTTTAGAGAATACTTTAACCATGCCCTAATTCCGCAAGAAAAGCGAAGTCAATGTGACACTTATTGGACAGCTGTGACTGAGTTTCAAGAGCAGACGCTTTTCATACTGGATGGTTATGATGAATTAACAGATAAACTGAAATCTGAAATTGGACAGTTAATGGAAGGAAGTCTCTTTGGTCAGGTATATGCTGTTTTTACATATGCGATACCCATTAATTCATTATGCATGTTCTTTGTTTTCTAGGCTACTGTAGTGCTAACTTCTCGTATTTTGCCAACAAACGCTCGCTTGATATCTTACTGCAGTAAACACGTTATTGTCAAAGGATTTGGAAGAGACCAAATCATATATTTTGCTTCAAAAATGCTGCCGAGGTCCATGGCAGACAAGTTTTATGAGAGCCTTTCCAATTTTGATGTGTGCTGGGAACTAGCGAAATGCCCTCTTGCTTGCATTATGTTGTGTCAACTTTTTAAAGACAAGAACGGTGCTTTGCCTAAGAGTTCTACGCAGTTATATGTTCATATGATAAGAATGCAAATTCGGCGGGCTGCGAAACGTAATAAGTCGAGTACATACATGGCAGAAGACGACGAAGATGACTACAGTGAAGAAGAAGACGAGAGCGGAGCTGTATTTGGACACTATGACGTCTTACTGCAACGTTTAGGAAAGCTGTGTTGGGAATGCCTCCTGAAAGACGAGTTTTCATTCAAGCGTGCGAAATTACAAAAGTGGTTCGGCCAAAAAGAGTATTCAAAGCTAATAGATCTGGCCATCCTCCATAAAGAAAACGATTTAGACTCCCAGAAAGAAAGTATTTCTGTCACGTACGTGCTGTTTCACAGAACCTTCCAGGAATTATTTGCAGCCTTCTATCTGGGAAACTACGTCGAATCCCCGGAGCAGCTAGCATGTTTGCTAAGACAAGTGATGGAATCACATATTGATTCTTACTATCAGATCGTTCCCTTCATGGTGGGCTTATTAGGCCAGAAAGCTGGCATTGTCTTTGACGTTTACGATGTCACTCGTATAGACAAAAATCTTGCGAACCTTTTTATGCCCGAAATATTACCGGATTCCTCATCAGTATTAGACGGTTTAGCGAAACGTTTGAACTATGTTTGGTCATGGCAAACTGATGATCACCTGGACAATTCTGTTGGCGTACTGGCTTTACGAAAGACCTCTGCAGTTAAGATGGCGAATATTGTGCCCGATTCAGATACTGTCATTGAAGACATATCTTTACAAAAATTTCTTGGTGGCAATTTCCCTCCTCATGTTCCTATTACGGCTATTGCCGTAGAGCATGATTCTCCGTATAGCGTGGGTCAACTCCGTTTCCAATCCCGCAAATTTAACCTAGCGAATTTAAAACTGGGCTTTTCTCTATTGGATCCATCCTTGGCCGACACCTTTTACAGAAACGATTTTAAATGGGTGGTTAAGTTGCTAACCCGCCACGTAAACATAGGTTCTCTGGAAGGGCTTACTTTCTCTGATGAAGTCGTTAAGGATAGAGATGCTTTCACTACGTCACTTGCCGCATTATGCGAATCTGACAGTGGACCCGAAAGCTTGGAACTGAGTAAGTTCTCAAAATAGCATGAGACTATAGCTGTTTCCGTTAATGTGATTTTTTTCAAATAGATTTGAAAGGTACATGGGAAACATTAGAAAACATGTGGGATTTTTTAACCCTTGGTTTATCGACCAGCACTCGTTTGAAGAAGCTCGTAGTTATCGTCGACGGGTTTTCTGTCGGTGTTGGTGAATTTTCTAGCCTTATTCGCCTTTGGTGCACCTTATTGGACCTTTCACACAGCACGAATCTTAGGTCGCTTCTCTGGAAGAATGGTTATGGATTCGAAACTGATAGGCTGTAATGTATCATTCTTATCCTACTCTTTGAAGTCAAAATTTTCTTTCTAACTCAGATCCAATACGATACATGAGAAGGGTTGGGCCCGTCTAACCCATGTGAGTTTGCATATAAAAGGGAGAATCGATGAGCACAACTGCGTACCAATCTTTGAAAGTTTCGCTAGCAGTCAACTAGAGTCCTTAGATTTAAAGAGCTGGAAAATCTACATAAACGTAACTTTGGTATTCATTGTTACATTATTTCTAACCTAGTGATTCATGTAGGAAGAGCACCTACCAGAAGTTTTGGTTTGTTTGCAGAACAGCGTACTAAGCAAATTAAGCTTCGTTAACTGCAAAGTGTTTGTCGTGTATCCATCTGTGTTGGAAAATTCGGATATGGAACATTTTCAGTTCCCGAATGAGGGAAGTGTATTACCAAAGTTAAAAACACTACAGTTTGATAGAACGATTCTTACAGCCGTTCCGGCTAATACTGAAACGGTACCTGGTGGCGTAACTTTAAGCAAGCCCTATGATGCGAGCCTTCGAACCCTACACTACTTCCGGTCTCAAATCAAATCATTGCGTCTTGACTCTTCTTTCTTGTCGATGGGATTTGGAAATGATACGCGACTCTATTGGTTTGCGTTTATACAGCGATTGCCAGATTTTTCCCGACTGACTTCTCTGCACCTTGAGATTGAGTGGGCGATGAAATTGGGTACCATCCTCCTTTTAAGCATTTACTTCGTTATTAAGAAAATATTTCGTGTGTATTTTACTTTAGATGTATTCACCAATGACGTATATCTTCGTGAACATGTGCCTTCCGTATATGCAACGGAGATGGTGTCATCGCAGTACTTATCGGAAGCTCTAAGCGTTACAAACATAACAGATATTTGCATTACTTTGGAAACCACTTCACTAAAAGACGAATCACAACCGCAGTTGATTTGGATTGTCGAAGAAATACTGCGAGGATTGCCTCATGTCCAACGCTTAGGTATTCCAAGCACGAGTTTCGTATCGACGGGGCGAATCATAGCTGGGTTACTACGGCAATACTGGAAAGGAGATGAACTATTTCTAAATATCGACCTTGGCTTTTTTGGATCCGGTACAAGTTTCATTCACATTTTAATTCATGACTTGCAATTCGGAAACAAAAATGACATTGAAAATTTCGATGTGCAATATTGCTGTAATATGGAAACAGACACGAGGGATAAGTCTTTTCATATTGTACGTAAAAGTGATAGTGCTATTAACGTTTAAATAAGGATTATATGCGTGCGTGTGAATTGTGAATTTTCTTTGTTGAAATTTAAATACCGGATTCATTTAATACAAGGCTAAAGTCTGGACGATATATTAAGCTGTTGTCACAGCTAATAAAAATCGTCCAATAATGAAAGTGAGCTGCCATCTAGTGAATGTAGTAGTTATTACTGTAAAAAGCGCAAACACACGTGGGTTAGGATACTTAATTGAATCGTGAGAATTGACTAACTATACAGATAAATTGAAGCTGGTGGTGTTTTCATTTCATTAAGTATCCACTAGATCTATGCGATAGTTTTAAAGTTGGCAATAATATAATTCGAAGGTATAATTTTTAATAATTTCTTTGCTTGTCGCACTGTTTTCTGCTCTTGAGTTGATTTTGAGTTCCATGCAGTTTATTTATTAGGATTCTTATGTAATGGGCCTCACAAAGCAGTACCTGCGCTATGTACCGGGGCCAGTATTCAACTTGATTGGAAGTGCCAAAGCAAACATAGCATTCGTGACTTTGCAAGGCCATGCGGGACGATATGTTGCTACTGGTGTTTGTGAGCAGGTCGCCATCTGGGACACCAGAAAGGGAGAAAAGGTATACTGTTCGCTTTCGCTAAAATTTGTCTCACCTTACAAACTCTGGTTAACGATAGGTTATGCTTCTTCAAGGCGACAAATACCCTGAGACTTACCTAAAAGCAAGCCCAGTGCATCAGCACTTGGCTGTCGGTTACGAGGATGGTGCAGTTCGAGTATTTGACGTTACTAATGGGGATTGCGTTGTCACCTTCAGTGGCCATAAAAGTCCAGTTACCTGTCTAGCTTTTGACCAAGAAGGCCTGAGGCTTGTATCGGGTTCCAAGGTAAATAAACAAAATATAAGTTTTCGAATGAGAAGCTCCAAAATCGAATTTTGGTATAGGACACCAATGTTATAATTTGGGATATCGTGGGCGAAGCTGGCATGTTTCGCCTTGCCGGCCACAAGGGACCAGTCACTCAAGTATCGTTTTTGAAAGACCGCAACATTTTGGTTACGTCTTCCAAGGACTCTTTCGTCAAATTCTGGGATTTAGACACTCAGCATTGTTTCAAGACCATTGTCGGTCACCGGACGGAGGTATTTTTGGCCCCGAATGAGTGACATTATCTTAAACACAAATTTGGCAGGTGTGGGATTTTGTTATTATTAAAGACAAATACGTCGTGACTGGATGCACCGATATGGAGTTGCGAGTATGGGAAATCAAATTTGCTGATGAGGAAGACACGGGAAATACTGAAAGCGAGTCCAAAAAATCTAAACCTGAAGAAGAAGAAGACGTAGAAGAGGATGACAATGTAAACTTTCTTTGTTCTTTTGGATGCTTTGTCTTGACGATTTTTTTTTTGCCATAGTCTATATTAAGATGCGAAAAAAAGGGAACTATTCTGCGGCAATGGAAGGACCGGATTGTGGCCATGGCTACGGACGCCACCAAGACTTTGTTGCTATGCCATGGGTCAGATAATAACGTCGAGCTCTTCAAATTCTATAACGATGAAGAAGTTAAGCAACGATTCAGCAAACGCCAACGAAAAACCAACAAGAGAGCCATCAGGTAAATTTTTCCTTTGCTTTCGTACAAAACAAGCTATGAACCAAAGTATTTCTAAGGGAGGATGAGGTTTCTGAAATAGCCCCGTCTTTGCAAGATGAAGTTTTACGCTTAAATTACCTTAGAGTATCCGGTAAAGCCAAACACATTGACGTGCATCTAACAAATAATGCTGAAGCTAAAGTAAGTGTATTTGATCTCGCAAATGTTACAAAAGCTAATGTACTTATTGTATAAGGTGTTGGTATTGTTGGGCAATAACGCCTTCGAGTTACACACGGTAGATTCGGTTAACAAAGACAGCGCAATCTTAGCTTCATCTCGTTTGGCGTTGCCTGGCCACCGAAGCGACGTTCGGTCGTTAGCTTTCTCGTCCGATAATATTGCAATTGCTTCGGCCAGCGCAGAAGCACTAAAGATCTGGGCCAGGTTCGTAATGCATGTCCTCTGGAAAAGGAAAAGTTGTCACGAAATGGACTGGTTTTTCCCTTTAGGTCTAGTCAGCAATGCTTACGGACCATGCAGTGCGATTATGCACTGAGCATCGTTTTCGCCCCGGGTGACCGACATGTGCTCGTAGCCACCAAAACGGGCTTAATTCAGATTTTCGATGTGGCAGCTGGACGCCTCTTGGAATCCGTAGCAGCCCATGACGGACCCGTGTGGTCGCTAGCTTTAACGCCTGATTTGAGGGGCGTTGCTTCTGGCAGTGCTGACAAAAGCGTCAAATTTTGGCAGTTTGAGCTAATTACAGACGATGAAGCGGGCGACAGCCAAGGCAAACGTCTCAGTTTGGTCCATTTACGTACTTTACAGCTCGACGAGGACGTTCTGTGCGTGAAATTCAGTCCAAACCATAAATTCATCGCTGCATCGTTACTGGATTCCACTGTGAAGATATTTTTCGCAGATACACTCAAAGTAGGAATTTGAAAATATTTGGGCCATCTAGCATTTACATAACATTTTTGGTTTTCTCCAGTTTTTCTTGTCCTTGTACGGCCACAAATTCCCGGTTTTGAGCATGGACATCTCCTATGATTCCACTCTCATTGTGACCGGCGGAGCAGACCGGAATGTCAAGATTTGGGGCTTGGATTTTGGCGATTGCCATCGTTCTTTGTTTGCCCACGACGATTCCATCATGGGCGTCCAGTTCGTGTCGAAAACTCATCTTTTTTTCTCTTGTGGTAAAGACGGCAAATTGAAGCAGTGGGATGCGGATAACTTCGAGCGAGTTATAACATTGGAGGTACTGTTACGCTGTACATTGAATACGGAATAGTTTTAGATCCGTGAGACTTTCTCAGCCGGCATCGGAGGTCATGACTGACGAATGTTGGGGTTTTAGGGTCACCATGGTGAAGTATGGGCTTTGAGTGCAAGTCCGGATGGCAAATTCGTGGCAACGTCAGGTCACGATCGTTCTTTACGACTTTGGCAGCGTACCTCGGAGCCCTTGGTACTGGAAGACGAGCGCGAAACTGAGCGAGAAAAAGAATCTGAGCAACAATTAGCCACGGATCACGAACGCGTTATACCCGGTCAAAGTAGCGATGCCGAAGCCTCTTTGCCCGGCAAGAAAACAGTGGAAGCTGAGAAAGCGGTACAGAATTTTCTAGTTTATTGTAGCTCGTGGAATAGAGTGTTGTAATTGTGCTCTTCTCAGGCGGAACGACTCATGGAAGCGTTGAATGTCTACCAAGGCTTTGTTGAAGAATTAGAAGCTTACCACAAGCAATTGGACCGATGGAATGGCAAAAAAAAGGAGAAAACGAACCCGCCAGCCGAACCGCAGCCTCACCCTTTGATGGTAGCCTACAATGTGACGGATCCTCATAAATATATGTTGGAAATGCTACGGATGATCAAGTCAACGTGAGTTGTATTTCTTCTGTAATATTTCCTATTTTTGTCGTAATTACCCAAACACACAACTTTTATGGTTTTCCCGTTTTTTTTTTTTTTTTTTTTTTTTTTTATTTGGGGATCAGGCGTGAACTGGGCTCGTTGCCCCCCCCTCGTCTTTTCCAATTTTTAGTTAAACCTTGTTTAACTTTTTACAGTATTCACGTTTCTTAGTATACATGTTTGAATTAAATAAGCGCATAAGATTTTTTATGTGACAAAGTTTTGTGAAGGAGATCTATCCCGAACGGTAAAGAAATGAATCTGTGGGTTATGTAGGGAGTTGGAAGAAGCGTTGTTGGTTTTGCCCTTAGATTACGTTACTCGGCTGCTGCAAGTTTTGGAGCTCCTGTTGAGTAAAGGGTGGGAAACCGAATTGATTTCCCGCATATTGTTATTCCTTTTACGCCTACATCACGATCCCATATTGGGGAGCCGAACTTTACTTCCTACAATCCAGGAACTGAGGGTCATTGCCTTACGAAGGATCTCCCACATTAAAGTAATCAACACTTCTGATTCTTATTTTTTTATTTATTTTGTAAGCCCTTACGGGCCTTTTGAATGGGTTATTTATGTTTTTTTATAGTTACCCAATTTCTAATATGTGTATGGTTATTAGGATTTGATGGGATTTAACATAGCAGGATTGCAGTTTTTGCAAAGGGAGGTGGAAGAACGTGAAGCTGTACAACTTTTTGCAGATGCCACAGCGAAGGTGCATCAGAAACGGCAAAAAAAGAAACGCAAAGAAAGTGCTTTACAACGGGCGGTTCTGGCTCTTTGAACATGCAAGAAAGTTTGCAATAAAATCATTCTTATAGCTCGTACACGCGCATTTGATGTATTCTGTAAAGTCAGTCAGGCTTTACTTGGTGAAGTAGGAATGGAAATATGTAGCGCCCGTTATCATTGTTATAAGTTTTTGAACGACGAGAACCTACACACTACTGCTCTTGAATTCTTTGGTATTTGGCAGCGGCTATAATGGTCTTGCACACTGGACGAGAATGACACAAAATAAACCAAGCAGAGAAGTTGTTAGGCGCGACCTAAGCACTCTAGTATTTCTCGCACTGTCAAACAACGGCACAAAACGGAACTTCTTCCATTATGCTTGTAAGTAATACCTTGCAACCATGCTCGCTTTGTTCCGCATGACTGTCAACTGGTCGGGTGAAGACATTTTGCGTACTGTTACTGTTATAACTACCTTTCAAAACGACCATATAATCGTAAGTACTCCGGAATTTCCCTTACCTATGTTAGCTCATTTTTAGTGCTTATTGTTTATCTTTATTGTTTGTTTGCTATGCTTTACTTCATGTATAAACCGTGGATATTATTCCGTCAGTCGATGGATGCTTTCACCGCTGAAGGCTGCTTAGGAAAGATCTTACGTCGAAGATATTGAATTGCACTTCTTCGCTAGAAAGCGTCGCTTATAGCCGTCAGCGTTCACATGAATTATCAAGGAAAAAAGAAAACTTGGACCTTTGGCATTCTCACGTCCAAGCAAATGAGAAAAATCCTGAGGGTCAGGTTTGGCACTTGGACACATGTTTCTATGATGGTATGTTCGTCAATTGCGGCCACTTTATGCCTCTTGGCATGCGAATGACGATCATCTTAGAAGAAGCTGCCAATAATTGTGCTAGAAATAAAACCAGGTTGATTTTCTTGCAAGTTTTCATTAGGCTAGAATACCAACTACGTGGGTAACCCCCAAATTCACTTGGGAATTCGAAAAAAAGGAACATGTTGGGGGGCTAAAAGCAGCGCCTATCAGCAATGATCCTAAACTTATTTTTCGAGCATTATATGCCCACACAAAAGGAAGGGCATTGAGGCCTGGCGTGCAGAAACAAGAACGATTGAAGATGGAATTTTGACCAGACTGAAATAGCCTTACGCTCATAGCTCTGCTGGACAAAGATTTATTCAAGACACTGAAAGCGCCGATAAACTGATGAACAAGGGGGGCACTATGCGCCGCGGCGCCCTGGTAGGCTTGCAGGGGCGCCGCGAAAGATTCCCGTAATTGCATAAATCCAGCAATTATATAGGCCTATGTGCTAAGGGGCGCCGCGCGAGTTGGGGGATATGTTCCAAGGGGCTCCGCGGCGAATTGGGTATACTGCTAGTGCGCCGCGAACGAAAAAGTTTGAGAACCCCTGCTTTACAGTATATGCGATTTTTTGGCGAGTAACCCGTAGGGAGCTACTTTTTATAGATAGGGGAATAAGTAGGTGAACNACTATGCGCCGCGGCGCCCTGGTAGGGTTGCAGGGGCGCCGCGAAAGATTCCCGTAATTGCATAAATCCAGCAATTATATAGGCCTATATGCTAAGGGGCGCCGCGCGAGTTTGGGGGATATGTTCCGAGGGGCGCCGCGGCGAATTGGGTATACTGCTAGTGCGCCGCGAACGAAAAAGTTTGAGAACCCCTGCTTTACAGTATATGCGATTTTTTGGCGAGTAACCCGTAGGGAGCTACTTTTTTATAGATAGGGGAATAAGTAGGTGAACGCCATAACTGGTATGAGTATAGCGGAACCAGAACGAGTTAAACTTGTCAGTATGAAGGTCAAGCTTGCAGGCTTTGTAAACGTGTTTCTTTACATTATTTCATTAGGTCATTTGGCACTTCCAACTCGCAACTACGAAATGAGGTGACAAGATTAATTATCGATGTTCTCATGATCGGAACTTTCATTGGCTACGTAACTTACCATGGGGCACTGTCAAGGTAAAATTTGCATTTCCGTATAGGTAGAAAGCTGGTTTGGGAGGCGCACCTTTTGGTGTCGGTATAGAAGAGCTTTGGGTATCAAGCCCCCGTATTTTGCCTTGCTTTTGTATCCCTATTTATTGCTAGTTTTCTCTTGGTACGAGTTTCTGTTTCGTGCACGAGGAACCAATTCAGAGCCAACGGGAGCTCCTTTAACTGTTTACGGTAAAGGAAGAGCAGAGCAAGTCCAGTGAGGCGGTAGACTTGGCAAGAGGCGGAGGTAAATATTAGTCGCCTTTTGTTTGCCGAACTGTTGCGCCTTTACGCATGTATTGACGCAACTTCCACGTGTTGGTACGTACGCTAAGGGGCACCACGAAACCCCTTGTGATCCAGCCGACTCCAGTTAATTTCGGAAATCAGCAGTGACTCGGAAGATTTTCGCTTTCTCAAGTTAAGAATATTTTTACGAGAAGTTTCAGTGTGGCATGCTGATACTGGGACTTGAGCGGTGAGAGGGACTCCTTCCTAATACCACCTTTCTATGGAACGCTAAGTTGGGATACACGGATATATCACGCGATCCTACCAATTTCCGGTAAGTAATAAAGTTTGTATGCGTTGATCTCTTATCTTTTCGCATGTGGAGGAGTTCGTGCCTGTCCTAGAGACCTAAATTCCCTAGGACGCATCTGCAAGTCAAAGTTTTATACCATTTGCTGTTACACATTCTAATTGCGTTCGAGTTAAGCTTGTAAGGTTGAGCTAGGGTGTATTGGGAGGTAACGCGGAGAGGGCTTTCTACACGAAGTCTTCGCTCAGCCTTGTGTAATCCTTGCAGCAAGTCTCATGTAACAAGGAGGGTCGTCATTTTTTTCTCTCTGTCCATTAATGAAGCGTTCCAAGTGGGTCGAGCGAAAGTCGCGGATGTCTATGACTACCTATGGTTCCGTTTCCCGTGCAACCATTAGGAAATCTTCGCCTTCGACATCTTAGCTCAACAAACTTACTGCTTGTGGCGCTGGGCTGTGCTCGTTTGTTAGCAGAGCGACCTGGAGGTTTGCCTTTTTCTCTTGTGAGAAACCCTTTTTCCCTGTGCAGACATTAGGAAAAAAAGATCGCGTTGGTGATGTGCTAAAGAATTATAAAAAAAAATGTCATTAGCAAGTTAACGGGATTTGCAAGCGTGCTTCGCGGCCATTCATCCTGAAGTAAAACATCCTTATCTAAAGGCTTCCAGCTTCATAAGTCTAACTTCGAAGTGACGTAAGCAAGTTTTTGTTAGTCAATACCCATTTTTAACCGCTTGCAAGCGCAGCCTTTCTACTTCTCACATGTGTGGTTCTGAAAGTGCCCCTCAATTTAGACCATTCCGTGATGAAATCAAAGAAAGTCCAGTGAAGTTTTCCTGGTATCGCGTTTCCCCTTTTCCCAACAGGAAAGGAGGTTTGGTTTGAAACGCACTTTGAATGTTGAACTCAATATTCAAACTTTGTTGGCTTCTCAGTTTATAGTTCCTTGTATAATGGCTTATGTACTCAAAGATATTAGTATTCGTAAAACGTCTGCCTCGTATGCAAACTTGAACCGCATTGCTTATAGTTTGCATCACGAAGTACACAAAGGTTAATTCGTGACGTGAACCTACGCGACTGGATCACGCTTAAAAGTAAGATTGTCTCAGCAGGGTTTTTAAATGGAAGGTTACTGAACCATCAATTTGCTTACAGTATTTAATTTTGGTGTAAAGTGCTTACAAAACTTGTCGTTGAACCTTGTCTATACTGTATCTTTGTTCGTGGTATCTACTCTTGAGGAAGTCCAGCCAAGGTATAGCCAAGCTTCCTTGGTACTTGGCTGGACACAAGGGTAGACCACAGAAAATACGGGATTGTTCTCACGTCTGGGGTTCCTTCTATAACGGGGCATTGCTAAACTTGACTTTACCTATGCTGGCAATTATGGCCTTGCCTTTACTTTCCGGACAATCTTTTGTACTATGTCAGTCTTCGTATTTTAAAAGACCAACGTTTCAGTGCTTTGTTTGTACAGTACCAAAGCCAAAGTCGACCTCACCCTTGAGCTTGACCCAGATAAGTTAACATAATCAGCCCTTCATTTTTATCCCCGTGACCACCTTTTTTAATCATTGTAAGTTGTAGGATCCGTCTTTGTCTAGAATGTTAAATCATAGAAAACACACAAAAGATAAGGTTTTGGGCGCGACCATTAACACGTTTTTAATTTACATTAAATAATTTCTTTGACTCTCGTTTGTATGTCAAAGGAGATCAAAAGACAAAACACTCCCAGAACAAGTTTCTTCCCTGAAGCTTTTATACATTTTGCGGTGATTAATAAGCTGTCAAACTGGCCTCGTAACCTTATTCGGTCAAGTCGAATACTTTCTGTCGTTTTTTAAAAGTTTGATTTACAAATTTAGAGAGGCCGCGCTGCTGTAATTTTCATGTTAAAGTCACGACGTCGACATCTCAGCAATGCTGAGACAATCTCCTCTTAACCAAGCGTCCATTATCTGATGGCCGTTTTAAATCCAGAGCGAAAGTCTGCTTGACAAGCGTTTAACCCGCTTGCGCATCAAACCAGTAAAGCAAGTCTTCTCAATAAAAGTAACCAGTCCGGACAGGGAACAAAGAAGAGCAATCAGCTAAAATGCCTCCCAAGCTGAAAAGGCAGTCATTATGATAAAACATGAATAATTGTTTTTGTTTCCTATGGTAATTTTTTGTCAAATTGACAGGTAGCTTCGATTGCTGGGTTAGATCCGCTATGCATCCATGGTTATTATACTGTCTTTTATCAGTATGGATTACCCCCATTACTTCACGTAAGAAGCTCATTATTCATGTGATTTTTGTTTATTTTTTACGCTAATTACGAGCATTGTATTCTACCATCTCTAATCCTCAATTTATTATTGGACATAGAATCGTGTGAACGGTGTACTTTATCTGCCTTTTGCTGGATCTCGGGAGGCCGCTCCGAGTCAGGTTGTGGAGGTCCATCATGGTTTATGACCTGCTGTTCGCATCAAATCACTCGAACGGAATTTTCCAAAAACCAGCCATATCCTCTCGAGTATTTGCCTCGGCCGCAAGGATTACGGTCAGCTGTCAATTCATTGGAGATGGTCAACAATGAATTGGATCCTGATGCGGAAAGAAACGATATGTGTACGTACTCTGACTTACATTCCTCTTGAAAAACCATTTTAACTTTCCATAAACCTAATAACATTCCAAAAATAATCTGTCTATAGTTCCCTTCAATTCTCATGCACGTGTATACCAGCCCCTTAATACTGAGGGCCTGCAAATCCGCCCACTAACTCGCTTTAAGCCCTCTCAACTGGGAATAGGTAAAGTTCTATTAAAATTTTGGCTTTTCTTACTTTTCTGCCTTGTTTATTTTTAAACTGTCTTTATTTTTTCTACTTCCCGAGAAGAAAGCAAGCAGACGACAAACTTGTCGGAGAATCGTTCTGTTTTCTTTCCTCTTTCAGGATCGCTGTATTTATTTTTTGTCTTAACAAAGCTGTGTTATGAGATTTTGTAGTTGGATAGCTCATTTTAGGTTAGCCAAGGCGGCTTAAAAAATATAAGCTGAATAATGTAGGTAAATTGTATGAAATAACCCCGATCTAAAATGTTTGTACTCCCCAATTCCCCTACAGAAGATTCGATGAAGTAAAAAGCTCAATT
>JAGJRP010001503.1:0-14828 GCA_022832235.1 Lepidurus couesii
CCACCGCAGGTCTAGGGAAAGTGAGAACAGCGAAAAAGTCGCGTCTAATGGCGGCGGTTAGTTTATGTAAACATCACTAGATGTCACCAGTGAATTTGGCAAGTTCTCATGCAAGGTCATACAAGAGTCAGCACAAGCATCTAGCAAGGTTACTCACTAATCCCAAGGTACTATACCCTCGAAAAAAAACGGGTATAGGGAAACCTCAGTGGTCTAATCCTTACCCGTGGGATTAATTAAAGCTTGCCAGTTTTCCGAAGTTTGCGTTTGGTTTTAGTCAGGAGGCCTACAAAACGGTTCAAAATGAGCAAAATTTTATTAATCCCACTGGTAAAGATTAGACCACTGAGGTTTCCCTATACCCGTTTTTTTTCGAGGGTATAGTACCTTACACAACATAATACCAAGTAAAGCTTTGTTACATCTCTAGTCGGGCACAGACAATAACTAACCGACGTTGAAAGTGCTATAACACGGATCGAGTCACGGGTTTTCAATGCACGGCAACACGATATATAAACAAAAAATCCTAGTAATTTTATACAAATAAGTCTTGTGGCAAATTTACACAAATAGAATATTGTGTACAATTAAAGATTTTTAATACCACAATACACAATATAATACGGAACTTCTACTCCGGCAACTGAAACTGGCATAATGCCACTGTATCTTCTAGCAAAAGAGCAGGCACTCCGTTTTTCGTCATCCCGTCAACCTTCTGAATCTTGCGAAAACAACAGAATGACTCAGAGATGTACGGCATGCAGGACAAACTGGGTGACCACCACCACCTCTAAAGAGGCAAAACTCTTCATTAGAAAAGCTTTATATGAATAAGAATGGAGGAACAACTCTCGCTCAGCAATCACTTACTACATCTAGGAGTAGTACCAGACGGTAAACCCATCTGCAGTTTAAAACTCCCGAAAAGCGTAGTCAGCTGCATAATCCAAGTCCGCTCCACGCATTTCCCCGCTCTTAGCTACTTGTATACGCTGAAGAAGAAGACCTCCAATCTTTGTGCGTGCCCCTCAACTAATCAAACATCGCTGCCGGTTGGGTCTACATTTTAACTCGGCCAATTTCTTGATGAACACCAAGTTCTTCTCAGCAGTCCGAGAATTCACGCTAGCTTTCAGGCATGCCTCTCAACTACCGAAATTTATTTCATAGCAAGTTTTCTTTCAACTTACCCTACCTCTCTCTACCTTCTACCCTTCCCTCCCTTCCTCCCCCTCCTGTAATTTAGCCCAATCTAGCCATGTCATGAAAAATCATATGACCAATAAGTAGACTGGCAAAAGGCTGTTGCCTATGCCGGTTATTATTATCAAAAAAAAAAACAAAAAAAAAAAAACGGAACTTGAAGGCACCACTGCAAAGTTTATAAAAATTCCAATAAAAATACCGAGTTAGTCTTACAATTAAACCTATGATTACAGCTGAAACTGCGCACTTCACTCTTAGTTTTGTAGTCATGGGCAAACGGACCCACATAATTCTGCCTACCAATAAATTGTCTAACCTACATCGTTCTCAATTGTAAAGGTGAGCGTGTCAATTCCTTATTATCTCTAGAGCGAAAAAAAAAAACATGTCATACAAACAACAAATGAATATACAATTTACTGCTGACACACTTCAAATTATTACACATGACACGAATCGTTTCCTTCCTGTTTCTTTCACTAATTATGAACTTCCGCTTTAGACAACAATAGGCACGCAGTATTTAAGTTTAACCTCATAGCAGTTCAAGGACAACCGGTATAATTTCAAGGAAATTTCCACAGACATAAAACGTAAAATTTTGGATAATTCGTAATTCTCTTCACTTGTTCTCATTACCGCCTGTAATGAGAACAAGTGAAGCCCTAAATAATTAGAAAATTATTATCACATAACATTACCCTAGACCTTGTGACGTCATAAGCTCCTCCGATCCTTACATTGTAATTAATACCTGTTTAATTATCCGTACTTAGCCATCATTGAGATGATTACGGAAAAGATAAAAGCACCTTCACGACTCCTTTCCATTTGATAAATGTTTCACACATACACAGTCCATTACATCACTATACCCACCTTACGTCATACGTCGGCAAACAGAACCTTACCCTAAATTGTCTTAATCGTAAAATGTAAAGCCTTTCTCGTGTATCTCGCAAGACTCTGCAATTACACAGGAAAAAAGGGAAGCTATCATAAAAGAATTTCCATTCGACAATAAGTGAAACAATTCAATAAGTGGTGCAAACACCTGGCAAGTACTGAGAAACGAAGCGATTGTACTAGCATATTCCCCTGAACGAAACGAGACAAGTCGGCACATATCAGTACAAGATTTCTTCTCAAACGGAACTATGGTGCGAGTGGAACTCTTAGGTAAGTTTTCCATATAAATTCTTTTACAAAAAAAAAGTTTAGTTCAAGATTCCATTTATCACAATTCACACAGGACACACCTTTGCTGGTACTTCAGCATTTTTCGTGGCGCTATGGTGGTCCTACAGTATTGCTCGCAGGTATTCCAACGAAAACTTTCCTTAATTAAAAATATGACTTAGTTACTATTATCGAAACTAGATACTTTTTGTCCAAACTGGTACAAAATGGATATTATCGGTACCGCAATACTGCTTCCTTTACGAGCCCTTGCTGTCCTACTCGACCCATTGAAGGCTATGCAAAGCTTTTCTTAGGATTCGCTGGCACAATGAGTAAGAAACCCATAAAAAAACTCACTTAATTAGCTATTAATTTCACACTTCGGTTGCAATACAATGCCCATTTTAACTGTTACAAACTTAGCAAACGCAGTATTTTTCTTAATAATTCCCAAAGAAATATCCAAAACTAAACAATCAATTAATCAATAAACTTAATTAATTTAAAAATATGAGAAAAGAATTAATAACAAGAATTTAAAATAATGATTTGGAACGAACGAAAATGGGAATAACGTTCAAAGACTTATTAAACTATTAAAATGAATAAAAAAATTGAAATATTACAAAATTAAAATTAAAAAGACTAATTTTTTAAAGTGCCTATTTTTCTCCTTTAGCCGAAGTGATTTCGAGTTACTATTTCTATGGTGAAATGCGCAGCCAAGGAGCGCAGCACAGTATGGTATACGTGTTTTGGATCTTGAGCGGAATCGTTGACGTCACCACCCATTACCGTCCGACTGTAGTGCCGCGCCATCTGGACCATATGGCCTTAGCCTTATCCTTCTGGGTTAATTACATCATCTTGGCTAATCACATGCACGGCAAGGAAGCTCTGGAAAACACGGTAAAAAAAATCATTTAATTAAAAAACACACAAGTGTTTCTTTTTAAAAAGAAATTTTACGTCAAGAAAATAATTTCTTTTTCCTCTTCTACTTTTTCCTCAATTTTTTTAAAAAAAGGTACATGGATTCCTTGAACCGGTTCAAATCACCGCCGTTTTGGCAACGCTGGCCGAGATCGCGTTACCAGCGACTCCTATTCCTGCTTTGATCCGATCCAGTGCGATCATGATCTCTGGCATGTGGATGATCCATCTTTCGCTGATTCTGTATCCGCTCTCTGGAATCATGACGCTCGACAGCGAACATGAGAGTCTCATGATGGTCACCGCGTTGTATCTCATGGATTACGCGATTGCTTTCACTATCTTGCTGATGATCATGCTGTTTGCCCATAAGCGGGTGCAAAACCTTGTTAAGACGCTGGGCAAATCCGCGGATTTGCAATTACTTGATCCTGGACTCGTGACTTCTTACGACGATTCCAGTGATTCGGATTCTAAACTCTGCAAACATCCTTGAAAACTTTCTCTAATTTTTTTAGGGGGACTAAGTTCCGTTGATTTAGGTGATTTTAACTATCAATACAAGCAATGGGTGACAAAATTGAAACGTGTTGGCATTGGCACATTTGAAAAATAGTGATAATACCTATATTTGAACTTTAGAGGGCAGGAAATGGACTTTGACTACAAAACGTTCAAACGTCCATTGGTTGTCATGGAAAAGACTTATCGGTGCGACGGCATACAAGATAAGATTGAATTTTACGTGAGAAAGCGACATTCTCGCTCGGCGATTTCGAGTAATGACTCAAAAATAAAAGTGCTAATGGTATTTCTTGCAAGCTAGGAAACTAAATTTGCGACATGGGGACGTTAATGGGTCATGTTTTGCCCGGTACTTTTTTCATCGCTTTCGGATTATGGTGGATGTGGTCCATTTTTGATAAGTAAGCTTTCAAAATGGTTGACAAAAAACACTTTCTTTTCTTGGTTTGTTTTCTTTGTTGTTCATGCGGTTTTGTTGGTTTCAGGTATTATCGCTCCCAGTACGTTCGTTCAGCCAACAACATGTACCGCAGTACCTCATCTTTCCCTTGCCCGTGTACCCAAAGATTACCCATCGAAGGGTTAGTGAAAATAATCATGGTTTGCACAGGCATTACAGGTAACAGAAAAAAAAATTTTTTTTTACTCATTCTACATTTTAAGTTTGGATTAGGAAATTTCACTCTTGGAAAGAATGAAATGTATCAAGTTTCCAAGTACAAGCGCTTATTTTTTGCATTGCATTTTGCTATTCCCAAAGTGAAATTTCGTCTTCGAGTTCTGAAAGTTTTTCTTCGACTGTCATCTATTNAGACTGTCATCTATTACAATTTTCAAATCTTTACCAAGGGTTCGAATAACTCAAGTTTTAGATTCCCACATTTCGTTCAAATTTAGGTATCTGAAGTCAAATTTGCTAATTTAAAAGTTTAATTAAAAAACTGAAAAAAATTTAGAAAATTACGAATTTTGACTAAAAACTAACTTTCATCCGCACAGGTGAGACTGCAACTGGGATTAAAGGCGGCCACTGGACAGAATGGGGAAACGCTCAGCACATTTCCATGTTCTTTTTCTTCGGTTTCAGTGGCTTAATGGACGTTTTATACTTCTACAACTTCAACATCCCAGCAGGTCTTGATTACGTCACCGGGGCCTTAGCTTTTGCCATCGAAGGGCTCTTATTCGCGAACCATTTGCACGGTCGCACTCATATGGACGTTCTAGTACGTTCGATCAAAATTCGAAAAAAATTAAGTTAAAACTTATTAACTTAACAAATGCGATTTTTTAGCTCCATACTCTGCTCTTATACATCATAGTGGGTTGTTTCGCATCAATCTTAGCTGAAATGTGGTTTAAATCCAGCCCAGTACCCGCACTAGCCCGGGCGTACTTTACTTTCATCCAAGGAACATGGTTTTACCAAGTGGGATTCATTTTGTACCCACTTTCCGGCATGTCCGAGTGGAGCCAAGAAGACCATGCACAAATGATGATCGTGATGGTCATCTTCAGCTGGCATTTCGCCTTAGGATTGGCCGTCTTGCTGGGCATCATGGGTTTGGTAGCTTGCCGAGTTAAACATCTCGCCGTTCACTTCCAAGACGTTCGTTCGAGCATTCCATACCAGAAAATTGATTTGGATCATCTGGAAAATGGAGACGGAAGTCCTTCCACTCGTAGTAGTGCTCGTAAGAATGCTAATAGCAGGGGAATTTCTGCTGATCAACTCCATGCTGTCATGGAAGAGACGAGTGAAGAAGAAATTTGAGTAAACAAAAACTTTAACTTTTTCTTTTTTTGAAGTTTACTTTTCTTTTGAAGGAAATCAATTGTGCTCGAAGGCACGATTACACGTTGAATTTTACAAGTTGAACAAAAATACATGACAAATATAGCAGGAAACCCTAATTGGAAGTCCTTGGGGTATTTGCTTTGAGGGGGGAACAAATGCAGCACATATAAGGAAATGTGTTCCCTTTAGGGGCTTTGGCTACGTTTCCTAAAAAGCTTTTCAAAAAGTGGGATAGGATATATGACCACCAAAACTGGTTATTTGAGATACAGCATACACACCCAACAAACTGCGTAAGCATACACGAGGTCTTCTGCAACGGATCCATAAGCTTCACCTTTAGCTTTAGTTAAAACGTGTCATTTCAAACCTATATTAAAAGTGATTTGAACAACCTTAAGATGGGGAATTTGGTTCTACTACTGTGTTTAGCATTAACTGTTGGTTTGGGGATGGCGTATCCGATCGAATACGAGAAAATGGACAACAAAAAGTTGCAGCCAGGTATGTTCTTTAAAAAATGCCAAAATAAAACTATGAAATCTTATAATACATTTGTGTTCTTACAGTCTTATTTTTTTTAAATAAAAATATCAAATAACAATGCTACGTTGCTATTTTATTATTTCGTTAAAAATTCCTAGTTCTAAAGCAGTTTATGACATTTCGTTTTGGTATTTTTACAAATTATGGCAGTAACTTATTGACTGCAAGTTCCTTATTTATATTACGTAACTTATTTTGCTTAATTTTTTGCAACATAAAGAGGTATCGGGAATGTCTGCTTGCGAGCTTATTACGATTTGCTTCAGAGTAAAGTATATTATTACGCGTAAATGATAGTTTTCCACGTCGTCAGCACTAAATTTACTGAACGAGTTCTTGTTCCTCAGAAAGACACTAAAGAAGAGCTAATTATGCACATGTTTCTTTTTCATTATACATAATTTAATTTTCTAATTATGCGTCATTACTTAGCGATGGTTGCAGTGTCGTCTACGGTCATTCCGTTAGAAGACCTACCGGTTTACAAAGTGGGCTATGGTTTTGGTATAGCAAACCCCAACGGCTCTAAAACTCACAAAAAGGCCTACGAAAACGGTCACAAGCTGCTAACTGGTAAAGAACTGCATTTCATATAACATAATTCTATCATCCTTTATCTTATTTTATGATTTTAAAGCTAACAAAGCCAGCAAGCCGAAAGTTTTCATTGCACCGAAAGAAAAGGACCATATCAAAATATGGTAAAAGTGCAAGTTTGCCAACTTGAGATTATTTTTCTTTGAAGCCAGCCACTTACCAACCACTTCCACGTATACATGCGAAAATGCCACATATACATGCACATGTAAACTCACCTTATAAACTAATAATGAATTGTTTTAAATACTAGAAATACATTAAACGTCAAATAGTCAAAAGCTCGTTGCTTTCGTCGCTAAACGGTAACGTAAAAGTTGTTCAAGATTACCAAACTGAATATGGGCCAAGAATTCGACGAATGTTCGTGATCAACCTGAGGGGTGGGTAACTGGAGTTTCCAACGATTTTCACATAGCGGTAAACAGAACAGAAAATGATTCACTTAAAAAATAAAAGTCATGATTTCCTTGAACTCCAACTTTTAATTTAGGGATCCCGAAAGCCGGCTTTGGCAAAGCCAGCTTTGAAGCCGGCTTTGACCTTGACCGTCTCCAGCTTTAAAGCCGGCCTGAGGCAATGAAAGCCAAAAAGCCAAAAGCCGAAAGCCGCGAAGCTGGCTTTAAAGCCGGCTTCCAGTCGTTGCTCTGAGGAAGCCACACCCCTTGGCCAATCACAGAACATCACGTGACTGCCTAGCTTCGAACAAAGCCAAAAGCCAAAGCCGAAGCCAAAAAGTCTGGCTTCAAAAGCTAAAAGCCAATAAGCCAAAGCCAAAGCCGAAGCCGAAGCCAGATTTTTTGGGCTTTTGGCTTCAAAGCCGGGCTTTCGGGAACCCTATTTTAATTGTAATGCCAGCCTGTGGCGGTCTTCCACGTTCCCAGAAACTGACTAGAAGTAAAGTAAAGTTCATCCAAATCACACGACAAAGACGTTTTTCCCAACGTATGAAATTGTCACGCTGGAAAACAACGCTGCCAACGCAAAGCGCGCAATAATATTGAAATTAAAAATGCGTTTCTAAGCACATATCGCCATCTATTGAAACTATTTTCTACCAAAAAGTAGCCACGCCTCCTTGCATGTATGTTCCTTCCATCCCTTCACAATGTTCACATGCTCTGCTCTAACAAGGTATTTCATTTAAAAACAGCTTTAGAAACTTAGGCCAATAGTAAAATACTTTAAAATATAAATAAAATGACCTCGCAGCGTAAAGGAGCTTCTCCAACTGTGAAACGAGCATCTCCATTAAAAAGTTACTCGGAAGAGCCTGAAAAGCGAGATGTGCCTTCAATTTGTAAGAAAATAATGGCATGGGATGCCAAACTAACGAGGCTATTTTACAGCCGAGTTTCCAAGAAAGTTCCTCTAGATGCTTTACAGTCACAAGCCTTCACAATAGAAGTAATAGTTCTCCCAAAACTTAAAAATTATTCTTAAAAGTTTAAGCTTATGAATTTAAGTCGCTTTTCTCTTAGATTATGTGCAATGGTTTCCTATGGATACCAGGCTGTTTGGCTGTAATATGGTTAGCGGAGAGCAAGCCATTCATAGCGACGATGACTAACCTTCTACTCGGTAATATTAATCGTTTTCCTCTAAAATCCTGAAAATATCCAAGTTCGCGTTTTTTGGCCCGTTTCTTAGAAAAAAATCTTTTTAAGTTCTCGGGACCCGATTGAATTAAGTTTTTTTTTTTTTTTAGCGTTGCTGCTAGATGTGATAATCGTGGCTATGATCAAAGCGTTTACGCGACGACA
Organism: Lepidurus couesii; assembly: GCA_022832235.1. NCBI lineage: Eukaryota > Metazoa > Arthropoda > Branchiopoda > Notostraca > Triopsidae > Lepidurus > Lepidurus couesii. The sequence continues at coordinate 8,557 of JAGJRP010001503.1, forward strand.
ACGTCCTCCTAGCCGACTTCCCGGAATGTTGGGTCAATTTGGGCCCGATAAGTTCTCATTTCCTTCAGGCCACGCCTCCAGAGCATTTCTCGTCACTTTCCTTTTCACCTACGTTCGCCCCATTTGGCCCTGGCCTTCCATGTCAGCCATTCTTTTCACCTTCATGGCCTTACTCTGGTCTTCGTCCGTTTCGGTTTCGCGAGTTTTGTACGGTCGGCACTACATCTTGGACGTAATCGCTGGCGTTGTTATAGGAATTTTACAGGCGAAGCTATGGACCTATTTATGGATTGATGTCGAGAGCGCCGTAAACCTACTCAGTTGGTTTACGTCTATGGAAGATGATCTGTAGATAATAATTTCGACCAAAGCTAGTCCAGATTTTTTTTCCTTTTTTTTATTCATAGCAGAACATAGTACAAACAAATTACATTTCTGTTACATCACTTAAGAAGAGTTGATTGCTCCGTTCTGTGAAACTAATTTGTAAAACTGGTGCGCTGTCACGTAAAAGCGTACGGTTGGCTTCGAAGGACCATATTTCGTCAAATAAAGTATGACTTGTTTGCTTAAGACTCGCGTTGGTTGCTTCACAACAAACCTAAAGTTTAATTTCTCCTTTTTAGACCGAAAAAATATTTTGTTGCATTCGACTTCTTACTATAAGATGCGTAGTGCCTTGTTTTTGACTTATGTAGGTCACGGTATCTATTAGAAGTGCGCAGATGTTCACAAAAGTGCACACAGATCCTTTTGAAAGCGGAGACTGAGATTCAATAAAATGCTCTAATCCGTAAAGAATAATTGCATGGCTGGCAAAAGTCTTAGGAAGGTGAAAGTCGGCCAAAAACTTGACTAGTGCTGCACAATTGGTTGGATAGCTAGAAGTACCATATTATAGAGCACAATAACGAGTTTCTAATGAAGTTACACAAACTGGAGACGATTCATATTCGTAGTACTAGGTTGGGGCATTCCATGAATTAACTGCGGCATTTCGGATAACGCATTGGGTAAAATAAAGGTTACTCGCTTTCCTTCGTTGTTTAAACTAACAGCCGCCTAATTTCCATGTACTGTATAACTTTTAATCCTTAAAAGGAGAGTAGCTTAATTAGCGTTAAATTTACCTGGAAAGCTAAGCTTAAATTCGTCTTTGATGATTGCGGGGAATCACTAAATATAATGGACCGATAAACATCAGTATTTGCGTTTGGAATATCAGGAAAACGCCTACTTTTAAGAGGAATACTTATAGGAATAGGAAAGCTTAATTTCAGGAGAGAGTCCTCCATTTAAAATCTCTAAGCAGGTCACAACTCACAAATCTAGGTTTCCCCGCCAAATTTCTCCTAACATTATATAGAAATCTGAACTACTGCTACTAGCTTTGAAGGAAGGAAACGAGATGTCAGTACTGCTAAATGATCACGTGATTGTTTTGTGTTGCGAGAGAACCGCGAGGATAAAACCAAACAAAAGAAAGCAAGAGTTTCGACTAGAATTAATGTAATTAGATCGATGTTCACTATGGTGAAAGAAGAAAAATCGGAGAGCAGTAAAGAAGAAAAACCGAAGTTAAACCTACGTAAGTTTCGCTTTGAAACAAACGCGAATGCCCATGCTTCCACATCTGGTTCTGCTTCTGGTAAAATCTATTTAATAAAACTAGAACAAAGTTGACCAGGTCAGTAAATTGGATCGTTATTTGTAGTTGGTGTTGATGGAAAGGTGAGTCCTGTCCTTGTTTCGAGAAAAATGCCAGTCATGAAGAAATCAGACAAGAATGGGGACGAAAACAGTACAAACTCCGTCCGTCCTTCCAGTTCCACTTATTCTGCTTCTAGTAAAAGTATAGAGTAACTTTTAACTTATTAATTAATGAAACTGGAACAAGTTGACCAGGCCAGTAAATTGGATCGTTATTTGTAGTCGATGTTGATGGAGAGGTGAGTCCTGTCCTTGTCTCAAGAAAGATGCCGGTCACGAAGAAATCAGACAAGAACGAGGCAGAAAGCAGTACAAACTCCGTCCAGACTAAACAGCCGGTGCATATCAAAGCTCTATTGAAAACACCTGAGAAATTCAGCCTGGAAGACGCAGACGAAGCTGGAAGTCCTATCATCAGAGTCGGCTTCACCAAACGACGAAGAATCTCTAGCGAAAGTGAAACTGAAGAAGCTAGTACGGAACCGTCTGCCTCCGACGACCTAGATTCAAAGTTCAGACTCCTAAAACAGGCCTTTCCTGACAAAGATGACATGGTAAAGCATCGTTTAATGATTTTTCTCGATAGTCTACGTTTTTTAACTATTCCTTTGTTATTTTATGGCACAGGAATTGCAAGATTGCTTGCTGTGCCACGATTGGAGTGTAGAAGGTGCCACAAATGCCTTGTTGGACGCTGAAAAGCCTACTACTAGTCGAGGCAAAGTATTTAAGCTCGTGGCTGACAGCAAACCAGGTAAAAAGCAATGTAAGAAAAACAATTAAATCTAGCCAAAATGTGTAAAATTATAAAATAATGTTTTGTACATACACTGTGTTTCTCGTAGCTCATAAGAAGACGAAAATCGAAGCTGAGGAAGCTGAATTTGACGGCGATTTTAATATAGAACGTAAAGTTTATTTCAGGTAACTTAGACAAGAATCAATAACAAATAACTTGAACTATAAACAATAATAATGAAAAAGGCCATAACGTTTCTTAACGCTTAGTGATGATTCCGAAGAAGAATACAAAGGGAAGTCAGATACTTTAGTGGAGCGAGATCGAAGAATGGTCATGGATTTCCTATCCACAGCCGAACCAGAAGAACTCTTAACAATTCCTGGTTGCTCTAAAAAGAAAGCAGATATAATATTCAACTTGCGACCGTTTTCCAGCTGGGATACGTTAGTAAGCGCTTGTAATTCCTTAAAACTTCTCAAAAGCTTAATTGCTTTGTCTTTTATTTTAGGTTAGGAAAGTGAAGAATTCGAAGTCTATAAGCACTGATTTGTTGAACGGCGCACGAGAAGTGCTTAGTATGAGAGAAGTGACTGAGAAACTTCTCAAACGTTGTCAGTCTATCGGAAGTCGATTAGCTCGAGCTGTTCAGGACTTAACTGCGGGCGAAAAGGATGTTTTGCAGCAACCTAAATGCATTCCTGCAACGTAAACCGATTCAAACGAGGCACACTTACCTTCTTTACATTTCCTTTGGTCTACATTTTAGCTTGAAATTGGCTGGATACCAATTAATCGGTTTGCACTGGCTGAGTTTGATGCATCGCGAAGAATTAAATGGAATTTTAGGTGATGAAATGGGACTGGGCAAAACTATACAAACTCTAGCCTTTTTAGCCTATCTAAGAGACCAAGGAAATACCCAACCACACTTAGTAGTCGCCCCTTCGTCCACTATAGGTAACACTTTCTATACCAGAGCGTGTATTCAACTTTAGACTGAATTTTCTACTCTTTCGACTTAACTAAGTTCGTAAAAATGACTAGCGCTCCTAATTCGTAAAAAAAAATGTTTTTTTTATTAGATAATTGGTTAAGAGAGTTGTCAATTTGGTGTCCGTTTTTCAGCGTTTTGGCCTATCAAGGATCTCAAGAGGACAGAAAGCAAATACGGATTGCTTACGTAAACAACACGTTAGAGCCTTTTGATATAGTCGTGTCTTCGTAAGTTATATTTTACGTTATTACTATTTTTTAAATCAAATTTGTGCTGCAGTTATTCAATGGTAGCGAGTTCCCCTGAAGATCGCGCTTTGTTTAAACGCATACCCTTCAAATACGTAGTTTTTGATGAAGCACACATGCTAAAAAATATGAAGTCGCTGCGCTATGAAAACCTCATGAAAATTAAAGTGCCTTTCTATCAAAATTGATGCTCAAATTTTATTTAACACAATTTAATTTCTTTTCTTTTTTAGGCTGAAAGGCGGTTACTACTTACTGGAACGCCGTTACAGAACAACCTGATTGAACTCATGTCCTTACTAGTATTCGTGATGCCCAAACTTTTTGAAGGCAAAAAGGAGTTATTGAAACGCGTTTTTGCCTTGTTTCCAGTGCGAAAAAAAATCCTACAAATTTTACTTAATTTGTTTAGTTAAATTAACTTTCTGGGTGTTCCTAGAAAACTTCAGAGGATGACGGCCGGCCCAGATACGAGAAGGATAGAATTGGCCAAGCGAAGCAGATTTTGGAACCTTTTTTCCTGCGCCGCTTAAAAGAGAACGTGTTGCGCGATTTGCCGGCTAAACGAGAACAACTTCTCACCGTTTCTATGACTCCCGAACAACGCAAGCTGTACGACAACTTAGTGAAGAAGTTCGTTGCTGGGAAAAGCAACGTAAGATTCAATCCCACCAAAACTTTCAAGCGGAGAAAAACTCCCACTCAATTGCTGACGTTTTATTTTTTATATTCCAGTTGAGCTCTGGAACGAGCGACTTGAAAACCGAGAAGGGCATCGCCATGGTCATGCAATTAAGAAAAATGGCTAATCATCCGTTACTAATGAGAAACCATTATACGGAATCTCAGTTGTTGAAAATAGCCCGTATTTTAAAGAAAGATCCTAGCTACGCCAAAGATGAGCTAAAACATGTGCAAGAAGATCTGAGTTACTTGTCGGATTTTGAGATCCATAAAACTTGCGTACAACACATGGTAATTAATTATTTCTTTAATTTAATTTTCATTGTTCATTCATTGTAATAAGTATTCGTTATTATCAATTTTAAAGACTTTATATTGTTATTTCACGTTATCGAGCGTGGGCTAAGAATGATTTTTTATTAATAAATTATTTGTTTCTTTAATTAAATATGTAGTAATTATTTTATTAATGATTTGTTTATTGATTACTCAAACGTGTGTTAATTTATTTTACTTTTGAAGAATTTGCAGGAATTCGCGTTATCATTGGACGTTGTGGCGGAGTCGGGCAAATGTCGGATGTTGGATCAACTTTTACCTAAAGCACAAGAGATGGGGCATCGAATTCTACTCTTTTCGCAGTTTGTCATAGTATTAGACGTCTTGGAAGACTATTTAAAGCTAAGAGGATATCATTATTTGCGCTTAGATGGCCAAACACCTGTCAACGAAAGGTAGAACTGAAAGAAAAGCAAAAATGTTAAGATATTAATGCAGATTTTCTCGTTTTATAGGCAGGATCTTATTGATGAGTACGAGAATAATAAAGACATCCTGGTTTTCATGCTATCTACGCGGGCAGGAGGGTTGGGAATTAACTTGACATCCGCGAACCAGGTCATTTTGCACGATATTGACTATAACCCGTACAATGATAAGCAAGCTGAAGATCGTTGTCATCGCATGGGTCAAACGAAGTAAAAGATAAAATGTGTTAGTGCACTTTATTAAAGGAATTTTTCTTTGATTTCTCTAGGGAAGTGCAGATTATTCGCCTCATTAGCGAAGACAGTATTGAAGAGAACATTTACTCGTTGGCACAAGAAAAGTTACAGTTGGAAGCCAACGTTACGGGTCGAGACAAAGGGGACAAAGAAACTGGAGCAGAATCTAAAGATGTGCTCAGTCTTCTCCAACACGCTCTTAAATTGAAATCCTGATTTTTTGTATGATTCCCAAACTTTTACCACATACTCCCGAATGTTCCATATGCCTTAAGGCTAACTTATGTAAGGTCTTCAATAAAAAAAACATTTCCAATTGTGTTCCTTTTCGTCGAGTTCTTTGAAGCCCTAACACATGCTTGATCACTTAGGCGTAGCAAACCAGAAGTGAAACCCGCTAACGAGACCTCAAAGAAGTAAACTTCCTACCATTTTTGTTCGGGTGCTTTAGAGACATGTTGTGGTTGTGGTTAAGACAAAAGAAGTTGGATTCTATCTTGTTGAAATTGATTTTACTGCTAGTTCTTCAGCTTATAATAGCGAAATTTTGCGACGAAACTGGTTTAGAACTTAACTGTGATAATTTTGGTAAAGCAAAGTGTAAATGACAATTTCAACTAGTTTAATTTCGTTTAAATTTAATATCTTTTGTTAGATTATGAGTATCGTTTGAGACTCCCTGCACCTTCTTTGAAAACACAAGAGAGATCATGGAGAAAGTTGCAGTGTAACGGAACTAAAGATGCGAGTCCAAATGTAGCTATAATCATTCCGTACCGAAATCGTAGTGCAAACTTACGAGATTTGCTTTACCATCTAAGATTACTTTTGCATAAGCAAAGAACACGGTATGTAATCTATATTGTTGAGCAAATTGGCACGGATTTGCT
>JAGJRP010001504.1:0-14768 GCA_022832235.1 Lepidurus couesii
AACAAACCAGTTTGTAGGAGAAAAGCTCTACAGGTGACGTACGTCACCACAATATATATGAAATATATAATTTATTTGTATTCTTCTTATATAATTGACTTTTAGACACGATTTATCTTGTTTTATATATAAAAGGTTGGATATGGGTTACTACTTTGTACATTACTGGCACAATATATACGCTTATATACCCTTGTGGTAGAGCTACGTTGTGTTTATTGTTGGTTGTCACTTGCTTTGGTGGTTTTGCGAAATAAGAACTGCTTTTATTGACTGGGGGGCTTTTTGCATGTTCTAAATCTTCAGATGGTTTGGGCCTAATATTCATGTATATATTATTAATTTGTGTGGAAAGATGGCAAGGAAAATTACCTTTTCTTCAAATCCAGATCTTCCAACGTTTCGGGAAGTGGTTGGCCTTTCGTTTCGGGCAATATGAACCCCAAAAGGCCGCCAATAACAGCTAAGCATCCATAGATGAGCATAGGCAAAGGTTTCCAAGTATCGGCCTTTAAAAAAAAATCAAAAATTGCCCAGTGTTCTCATACGTCAATTAAAAGACATTTTACCATTAATAGAACATATGGTGCAATCATCCCTCCAATCTTGGCGGTGGTGGATGCAACACCCATGCCAGCGCTACGTACTATAGTTGGGTACAGTTCTGTTGTGTAGATATAAACCAAGCCGTGCACAGCAGAAATAGCCATTTTGCCTATCATTGCGAATGCGATGTTCAACCAAACCATATCTAAACGACCGAAAATTAAATTAGTTAAGAAATAGACGCCATGCATTGTATTACTTGCTGGTACGACCGTAGTAGCGAAAAGCATGGAACCCGTGACGAGAAAACAGCCAGCTAAAGACAGACGTCTTCCCACGTACTTGTCGAAGACAAATATCGAAGTGTACCCAGGAAATTCAACGGTAATTGAGATAAAATAATTTAGAAATAAGTTGCCTCCAAGGTTGGACACGTTAAACGACAGTCCCCAGTACACTGCGTTGTTTATAAACCTATACGGTAAATTATTAGCTTAATGTACAGTAGTCTTAAAAAAAAAACGACCCCAACAAACCATACTGTCCTAATGGCCCGCAACGGCGTGTCTGGAAACAGTGCTGCGAATGGTCGTGCGAATAGCCGTACTGCTGTGTCGTAGTGCTGTTCCCAGACGCACAGTTGCGGGCCATTAGACGGTATGGTTTGCTGGGGTCGTTTTTTTTGGAGAGTACTGTATTGTACATTTAGAAGAGGTCTTACCAGATAAAACACAGATTCAAGGCGATAAACCGTATTAGAGGATGACGCAAAACGTCTCTGAATGTTTGGTCTTTATGCTTCTCGCTATCGGTGTTTGCGCTTATTTGCGTTTCTCGCAGTATCTGATCCACAACTACTGGATCGATGTCGACCTTGTTGACTTTCGCAGCTGCGAGCACATTTCGCTTCGCTTGCTGGAGCTTCCCCTTGACTATAAGCCATCGGTCAGATTCTGTCAATACCCTGCGGAAATTAAAAATAGACATTTTCAGTTCTAGCACTAAAGGATTCTCTACGGTAACTGTTCTTACCACCAGTACGGAATTAAAACCAGTCCAGTTATACTAAGAGTGATATTTAGCCATCTCCAGTCCTTTATGAAGTACGCGTACACTCCGAACAACAAATAACCGATGCTGGCGGCGTAGCTGAAAACGATGCCCGGAATTACTCGGTCTAGCGGGCCCAGAAGTTCTACGCCTGTACAATAGATCCATTATAGCTATGTACATGCTAAGGGTAACCCGTAAATATGTGTACCTAGAATGAAGACCGTGGATTTTGCGTCACCAGTACAGCCAACGAGAAAACGCAGGACAATAAAACTGTAGAACTCGGGCATGACACCAGCTAGCATTCCAAATGCCATTTGCACCATAATGGCCCCACATAAAGTGGTTTTCCGTCCGATTCTATGAACGAAGAGACTGGGGTCAAGTACTTACATACATCATGACTATATTACTTGTCGGATAGAATTCCTAAGACAGTTGCACCGCAGAATACTCCGGCTTCAAAAACGAATTGAGCGGTGGCTCTCATCCAAGATCTGTCACATACCAAATCCCACTAAGGAAAGAAAATTAAGGGTAAATTAAGAGAAAACGGTTTCGACTTACATCCATAACAGCACTCGACTGATAGTCGGTAGTATCGTAAACAAACCGGTCACATTTAATCTCATTTCCATCGCTGCTGGTTCGTCGAATCCCAAGGTACGCTTTTATTGAGAATGTCTATTAAATGAGACATGTCTATTAAATGAGACATGAGAATGTCTACCTGGCTGCTACTCTATGGGCTGGAGTAGCAGCCAGGAAGACCCACGCTATTCGAGGCATGGACAGTATGACAGGAGCGAAGTACATGTACAAAAGCTTCCGTTTCTGGTAAGGTCCATATAAGCGGCCAATCTTCTCCAAGAGTAGGTCGTATCCCGTCGACATTACACAAAGCACTAGTTCGTCTTTTCGCAACTCACGAAACACTGCGAAGCAGTAACCCTTTCTCTGTTCTTAAGTACAGGATCGCGGTCCCCAAAAAGAAAAAGATACACGTACGTCATGTTGAGAACAAAAAGTCGAAAGCTGGCAGCTCAAGCATGGAAACAACCAGAATCCGCAAAACAAGCGCGGTTAGTGGAACGAACAGTTTAACTAAATGGCAAAAACAATGGATCCATCAAAAAATCCCGTTAGCCCCGCCAACAGACCCCTACTTGACTCTAAACTTATTCCAAGACCTATACTGTCAAAAGTAATTCAAATAAGAACACGCCCTTTTCCATTTCTAGAAATGGAATCCATATCTAAGGCGCATTAAAAAGGTAGACTACGATAGATGCTCTTGTCAAACACGGACAAAAGCCGAAATTAAACAAAGAAAGAACAAAACTACTGCGACAGTAAAGCCTTCTGAAGATTCATTGCAATGCGAAAGAAGTCCTATCCAACCCAAATCTTTCAAAGCACTAGCTCTTTAACAACGAATGAGTGAGATGCAGGTGGGAAACAGTTATAAGCCCACATTTCTATTATTAGTGTCACATCTTTCTTTTAGTTTCGAGCGTCCCGTTCGATCCATGAAAGATAATAAGCCTGCAGCTAATTGATGTACATGACCTTCACAATTCATACAAAAAGAAACATTACTCATACAATGCATGCTGGGCGTTTACAATTCAGGGTCGACTGGTTCCAAAACATTGCTCTTCCTGGTTCTGCAGGCGATTGTAAAGTTGATCGAATCTTGCTGCTGAGGATTCGAGCCATTTCCGAAAGTTAGAATGCTGGAATAATGTCAGCACTAGGGGTATTCCCCGCACAAGCATAACATGAAAGCAAAAAGTCGCAACTTTCCTTAGAGGTCTTGCCGGGTATAGAGGAACGTCAAAACGTGTGAAACGTCTTGGCCTCTTTCTTTGAACTCCATGCCCAGATAGGGTATCGGGTTTTTGCGTAGGAAGAATTAAGTTCGTAGTGTTCCGAAAAAATTTGCATAACCTGTTCTGGCACTCGAGGAGCCACATGCGTTGCAGATTGGTTTCAAAACAAAACATACCGTTATATAACCAAAGAGTCCTTGTGCACGGAGCAAGCTGATGGTGCTTCTAGTATTCCCATCTCTTTTGGAACTAAGGTTTTGCTGCGTCTCACTCCAGAAGAATAGGTTGTTTGAAGACATGACAGCACCATTTCGATGGTAAGCGTACAGACCTTGTACAAGGTCCAAAGATCTGCGGCCTCAAGAAAGCTATAGTCATAACCCAGCCATCATTCGATAGGTTAGGCTGAACTTGTATTCGTGGACCCTAATGCCCTCTTCGTCTACATTCAGAACAAGAACTTTCTAGCTGAAGCACTTTGCTCGGCTTAAGTCGCAAGTTAACCTGTTTCGATCTGTCGCTATGAGATTAGGGCCTCATCGACTTGAAGAATTCGTCGCAGAAATTCCTCGTTACCCTCTGGTGGTGAGCGGTGTCAACTCTGCTGAGGGTTTCCTCCCAGCTGTGTGATCTTCCCTTCTTACGACAGATGCCTTCTGTACATAGACAGTACATTTCTGGTGTTTGATATATTTATAATGCAGATTAATCTAATAGTTTGTCATCGTGTAAAACCTTTAAGACAACCCAGGAAGCATATCCCGTTTGTCTTATCGCTTACGTTGAATTTGTGGGGGATTTTTTCTGAAACACATATAAATATACTTATACACACATGTCTGTATCGGCAGGCACTGTTCCCCGTTTTCCGTCTTGCGTCTTCCCAAAGGAAGCACGGTCAAGGAAAGACTGCAAAAGGCATTAGTTTTTCGAGTTTAAGTGAATAACAATGCATTTGCTGAGTTTTATGTGCTTACTTTGGCCCGTGCTTGCAATTCATGGTAACGAGTTCTTTTTAAAATAAAATGTTCAAAAGTCCGAGAAATTCTGCTTAACTTATCGGTGCATTCCAAGTTTCTTTCATGCCCATTATAAAATAACTTTAAAATATCTATAGCTCGGCAGTGCGGATTTCCAGGCCAACTGGGAAAAAGGAACTGTGTTTCCCATTAAAAAAACTTATAAAGAAGGAGAGCTTGTAACATACACTTGCGACAGAGGCTATTATTTCAAATACGATTCCGAGTTCCTTAAGACGGCTCAAAGGACTTGCCAAGAGACTGGACTTTGGAATGGGACTACTCCAGCTTGCGGTAGAGACTTTTACAGTTTCGCGAAATAATTTCGATACCTAAAACTTAGCATGCTTTTCAGATTACTACGATGCAATTTCCAATGCATTTATTATCCCCCTTGGTTTGAATAATATCATAGACGAACGGTATCACACTTGCGTATCGGTAAATCGTACCACATTTGCGTACAGACAAGCAACGGAAATAACAGCACTCTTCAGAACGGTACATTCCGGTCCTATTCATATACTTGTCCATTTAGACACCAGACGTGGTATGAAGCACTCCCACCCAATTAACACTATGGATAGTTTTGCACGTTGTTTATATTCTAGGTTTGCCAAGACAAACAATCCTGTCCATGCAGATGATGGACTACCCAAACCAATGCAGTCTCACATCAATCTCGAACTCAGGAATGGAATTTTCCGGTACTTGTAACATAAAAAATAAAGGGGATAACTACGGAGTCAGGTTAGCTCTTCCATCTTGGAACAATTGGAGCCAGGCAAGTTCTTTATCAATATGTTCTTTCAAAGGGCTGATACACACAGGTAAGAAAACGATAAAAGAAATTACAGTCTGTTAAAAGAAACCAGTTATAGGGCCTGGCTGTGAAGAACCACAACGTCCGGCTAACGGAACGGTGTCCCGTAACTCATCCAACATTGCTACGTATTACTGTGACGAAGGGTATGAAATTCTCGGAGAGCCTCAAAGGAAATGTGCATGGAGCGCTCAACGAAACAAATACCTCTGGACAGGAACTGCACCTGTATGCGCACCAAAGAGTTATACAGCAGGTACGAAGCATTATTTCTTTATCTTCGTAAAAATTATATGCCTGAGACTAAATAAATAATTTTTCATACTTGAATCTAACTTTCCCAATTCCGACAGCGACAGCCAACGAAAAGATGTGCATGTCTCCGATCCCTAACAGTAAGAAACGATTATTGGTATTCTTAATTAATAATAATAGAAACTAATTCAAATGCAAGCATCTTCAGCAATTTCTTGGTCGCTACTTGTAATTGGAGTCACCATGACAATCTTCAATGTTATTTACTGCTTAGTTCGTTGCGTTCGCCAGTAAGTACTTGGGTCCAACTTCCAGGACAATTAAAGTTTCCTTTATGTCCCTCAGAAATATTAAGAAAACAAGGGCAAGGCCACACTTGAAAGTAAATGACCAGTACGCTTTCCAAAACCAAGCGATGATAGTAGATCCCGAAGTCCTGCCCCTCAATAACCTACCAAGAGAGGGCAGAAATCGTCCGGCCAACAGCGGACGATGCTCAACGAATGGACAGAACACGTACTCAATGAACGAAGAGAATATTTACGCCGAAATTGAGGAACTTGCAGTCTTTTCGACCCCTCAAACTACCACCGCCAAACACCTATCGAAGAACAAAGATCCGAGCTCCGGAGCTCACGAAGGCGGCCAGGATGCTACCAATGTTAAAATCCATATTCAAGAGCACTCCTCTTTCACATATGCTTACGATTGTTTTTCAAGCTCGCATAACAAGAAGAGTGATTATTCTGAACCTTTGTACGACAACATCGAGAAGAAAACTTAAAAAACTAATTTGGAGAATTCCCTGCACCTAAAAAAGTTCCAATGTCCTAGTGCTTTTTTTAACTATATATAGCTATCTATTATGATTCAAGAATGCTTCGCTTAATGTCAGCGTGACCCTTATTACGAATTGACTTAACTTAGATAAGTTACATCTATTGTATGGTTTGCTCTGCTTGTATGTCTGCTACAGGAGACGTACCGGTACGTCTCTCTAATATGCCCAATGTAATGGTGTAATAAACATAGCCTGAAGAATGTAATAAATGGATTGCAATTTACGGTAACTTGTCCACGCTTAGCGATATTTCTAACATATTTAGTGAATTAAGCATTGGTAACACAAGACTAAATTTGTTTTGATGATTTTGCGCAATCACATTCTGACTATATGTGGAACTAATAAATGACAAGAAGTTTTAATTTACGGATGTGGTATACGCGATACGCGTGAGTTGATTTCCTTGTTGATAATTTAATTAGTTGGCTATGTGTATGTAATGAATTCCAGAAATCCTGATTTTCCGGAGGCTTAATCCGTTTTGTCTGATCTCTATAAGTACAACTTTGATGTATGCGTGCAATTTTTTGGTGTATTGCTTGGTGTATTTCATATGATCAAAGCTTTATTTACGTTTTCCTTCTCCAATTAGATTAAATTTGTCGAGAACACTTATAATGAAGAAGAGTGTGGTAATTTGATACATTTTTGTTCAAAACTAGCGTTAAAGGGGTATAATACCAAGTAGACAAACGTACAGTACTGTACACGTTATTTCTGCAACATAAAATCGGGAAGTGTCTGATTATTTGTCATAATGTAGCCTAAAACTTCAAAGACAACCCAGGAAGCACATCCCGTTTGTCTTATCGTTTAGGCTAAATTTTGGGGGGATTTTTTCTGAAACATATAAATATACTTCTACACAATATGTCTGTATCGGTATTGTTCCCCGCGTTTTCCTTCTTGCGAGGAAACACGGTCAAGGAAAGACTATGCAAAAGGCATTAGTTTTTCGAGTTAAAGTGAATAACAATGCACTTGCTGAGTTTTATGTGCTTACTTTGGCCCGTGCTTACAATTCTTGGTAACAAGTTATTTTTAAAATAAAATTATTTACGCCGAAATTAACGAACTTGCTGTCTTTTCAACTGCTCAATCTACCACCGAAGAACCCGAAGTAATGCCCAACAATGGATGGTCCTCAACGAATGATGATGAAGAGAATGGTTACGTTGAAAGGGGATCACTTCCAGTCTTTCCAATCGTTCAAACTACCACCGCACAAATCCACTATGAGAACAACGAATCGTGCTCTGGAGCTAACGAAGGCGGCAAAGCGAACTTTAACGATGCTAAAATCCCTATCCAACAGGATTCCTCTTTCACTGATACTTACGGGTTTTTTAGTAGCAACACCACTACCACCGCTCAACACTTATATAAGAACAAAGAGCCGTACGTTGGTGCTAACGAAGGCGGCAAAGCCAATGTTACCAATGCTCAAGTCCCCATCCAGCAGGATTCCATTGATACTTACGGTACTTTTAGTAGCAGCACCAAGAACAGTCCAACCAATACCACGCCTCTATCAAACATTCCTTTAACAACAAGTAAACCCACAACCAAGTCAGAAAGTGGTAAATTACAGTCCCATAAACCAGAACCAAGCCCGCGGAAAGCTAAAAAGAAGATTGATTGCTCTGAACCTTTGTACGTCAACGTCCCAAAGCAAACCTAAAAGGATTTACTTGCACGTAAAAAGTTCAAATGTCTTAGTCTTTTCTAACTATACAACATTATTATTCACGGAATACTTCGGAGTGGGCCATATTAACTTATAGTACCATTTTCTCTTCGTATATATCTGCAACAGTACATGTGCCGGTAGTGTCTTCATAATACGTCCAGTGAAATGGGGCAATAAGTATAGGCCCAAGAATACAAAGAATTAAGTGGATAGTCCGCAGGGAACGGCCTTGTACCCGAAGGTAATCCCTTAACCATGCAATTGTTAATCCCTTCGCAGCTTTTAGTAATTTAGATAGTTGATTATTGCTTTCGCGATGGTGGGGATGGCGATTGTTGCTGCTTATGCTTCGGTCTATGTCTATACGGAGTGGTGTGTCTTACCTTATTGGCTTACACTTGGAAACCACTGCCTTTGGTCATATCGGATTGTTAATAATCGTTGGTGGAGACCAATAACAGACAGCTGATAGAAACCATGAAAGATCTAGGCTTGGAATATCATTGAAAAGGGGAAAATCAGTTAAAAACCTAAAAAATTATATTTTCCATGAACAGACATTAAGGCGACAAAAAACCAGGAAGGTTGAGCACCAAAATCGAAGGTCACAATATATATGCAAGATCTTTACTACTATTCATCTTATTGACTCGTGAATACGGTTTAGCTTGTCCTATTGGGATTAGGTTGAATGTTGGCTACTGCTCTGAAAATCACTGGCACAGTATACACGCTTACATGCTTTTGATGTAGAGCCTTACTGTGGTTACTGTTGTTTGATACTGGCTTTGGTGGTTTTGCGAAAAACGCAATGATTTTATTGACTGGGTGGTTTTTTGCAACTTCTATATCTTCGGTTGGTTTGGGCCTAAAATTTAATGTATATATTATTAATTTGTGGGGAAAAATGGCAAGAAAAACTACGTTTTCTTCAAATCCAGATCATCCAATGTTTCGGGAAGTGGTTTGCCTTTCGTTTCGGGTAGTAATAACCCCGAAAGGCCGCCAATCACAGCTAAGCATCCGTAGATGACCATAGGCAAAGGTTTCCAAGTATCGGCCTTTAAAAAATACAGTGTTCTCATTCCTCAATTAAAATGCATTTTACCAGTAACAGAACGTAAGGTGCAATCATTCCTCCAACCTTAGCGGCGGTGGACGCAACCCCCATGCCAACGCTACGTACTATAGTTGGGTACAGTTCTGCTGTGTAAATAAAAATTAAGCCGTACGCACCGGAAATGGCCATTTTGCCTATCATTGCGAATGCGATGTTCAACCAAACCATATCTAAACGCCCGAAAATTAGTTAAGAAATAGACGCCACATGCATTGTATTACTTGCTGGTAGGACCGTCGTAGCGAAAAGCATGGAACCCGTGACGAGACACAAGCAAGCTAAGGACAGGCGTCTTCCCATGTACTTGTCGAAGAAAAATAGCGAAGTGTAGCCAGGAAATTCAACGGCTACGCAGATTAAAAAATTTAGAAGCAAATTGCCTCCAAGGTTGGACACATTAAACGACAGTCCCCAGAACACTGCGTTGCAGATAAACCTTTACGACTAATTATTAGAATAATACAAAATTTGAAGATGTATTACCAAATAAGACACAGATTCAAGGCGATAAAGCGTATTTGAGGATGACGCAAAACGTCTCTGAATGTTTGGTCTTTAAGCTTCTTTCTGTCGTCGGTGTTTGCGCTCATTTGCGTTTCTCGCAATATCTGATCCACAATTGCTGGATCGATGTTCATCTTGTTGGTTTTCGCCGCTTCGAGCACATTATTTTTTGCTTGCTGGAGCTTTCCTTTGACTATGAGCCACCGGTTTGATTCCGTTAATACCCTGTGGGAATTAAAAACAGACATTTTCAGTTCTCGCAATAAAGGATTATCTACCGTAACTATTCTTACCACCAGTACGGAACTAAAACCAGGCCAGTTAGACTAAGCGCGGTATTTAGCCATCTCCAGTCCGTAATGAAGTACGCGTACACTCCAAACAACAAATAACCGCTGGTGGAGGTCAAGTTGAAAACGATGCCCGGAATCAATCGATCTTGCGGGCCCACAAGTTCTACGCCTGTATAATTGATCCGTTATTGCCAGAAATGCTAAGCTTAATCCATAAATATGTATACCTAGAATGAAGACCGTGGCGACTGCGGCCGAGGTACAGCCAACGACAAAACGCAATACAATAAAGCTGTAAAACTCTGGCATGATACTTGCTAGCGTTCCAACTGCCATTTGCACCATAATAGACCCGCACAAAGTGGTTTTGCGTCCAATTCTACGAACATTCAAACTCGGGTCAAGTGCTGACATACATCAATACTGCATTACTTGTCGGATAGAATTCCTAAGATAGTTCCGCCGCAGAATATTCCGCCTTCAAAAACGGCCTGAGCAGTGGCTCTCATCCAAGATCTGTCACATACCAAATCCCACTAATGAAACGAAAATTAAGAGTAAATTAAGAGAAAACGGTTTCGATCGAAACTTACATCCATAACAGCACTCGACTTATATTCGGTAGTATCGTAAACAAACCGGTCACATTTAATATCATTTCCACCATTGGGACCCAACATGGAGCATTGCGACCATCGCTGGTTCGTCGAATCCCACGGAACGCTTTTATTGAGAATGTCCGGCGATAGAGTGTAGTTTGCGCCCAATTTTTCAAAGGGCAAAAGACATCTATGGGCTGGAGTGGTACCCAGGAAGACCCAAGCTATATGAGGCATGGCTAATATGACAGGTGCCAAGTACATGTACAAAAGCTTCCGTTTCTGGTAAGGTCCATAGCGCCCAATCTGCTCCAAGAGTAAATCGTATCCCGTCAACATTGCATACGAAGCACTAGTTCGGCTTTTCGTAACTTACAATTAAAACACTGAAATGAAGTGATCATTTTCCTGTTCTTAAATACAGAACGGATTACACTGAGCACATCGAAGAAGGAAGCGAACACTTGCCCAGAACCAATCCCCCGTTGACTGCACGTACACCCTAACAATAAATTTGATACCCATTTTATGCGGTTGCCTGCTGTCCTTGGTAGTATCTAGTGTCGCAGACCAGTTCCGCGAGATTCTTGGAAATTCGTTGACCAGACGTTGGGCAGGGGGTCAACGTTGATTTGAAACGATGAATTTGTAATGGTATTTTTAGCTGTGACAACAGCTTAATATATCGTCCAGACTTTAGCCTTGCCAGTGGGAGGGTGGGTTGCTGAGCTTGGCTCGGGTTTTCTGTTTTTCTTATTACAACTTATCCGGACTACCATTTACGCCGAGCCTGGCATAACTACAATTCTTCTCTGTCGGAGACGTCTGTTACGGCGGAATATGCGTCCTGCTGGAGTTTTTACCATGTCGCCTCGATGGGATCGTGTTTCCAAATTGACGCCGGGCGTGTCCTATAGCGTTTTGTATTGGGGTACCAGGCTCGGCGTTGGCATAGTCCTCCGAGCCGCCGAGCGCGTGACATAATGTCACTCCACTTTTTACGCTTTTTTCTTCATCTTAACAGCTCCAATTTTGGTTAAGTTATTTTTCGACATTTCGCCGCGAAAGGCAAATGTTCCTGGCCGTACAATAAAAGGCGTAAAGCTTCATTCACAGATTTCCCGCAAACGTGTTTCAAGCCTAAAAAATAAATAACTATGAAGGCAGCATGCGAAGCAAATAAGATGTTGACAAGAATTAATTCTAAAGTCTAGATAGGAGGTGCTACATTCATTGTTTGCTGTTCTATAGCCGCGTTCGCTGTGCACCTTCGACTTAAACTTATAGCGTTTTCCATTGGGAACCCTGGTGCAGCACTTTTTGCACTGAATGCCACAAAATTGTTAGCGAATTTCATTGGGAACCTGGTGCAACACTTTTTGGCCTCAAATTCACTTTTGCAACACACAATTTTGCGGCACGACACATAATTGTGTGGCATTCAGTGCAAAAAGTGCTGCACCAGGTTCCCAATGGAATTCGCTATTAGACAAGCCAAACTTCGTTCACTTACGCTTATAAGCGTTCGTTTTAGCCTAAACTTTGAAAGTTTACGGAAGTCGATTTGGAAAGTCTTGTGTCGAAAACGAACGCTTGTAAGCATAACTTTACAATTGCTCCACCCATGGGGCGTTGCTTGTAGAAAATACCCCAAAACCATGTATGAATTGTTCGATATCGACATGGACAAAGGAGATAAATAAACAAGGGGCGGGGTTAAATTTAAGTCTGGGCATAAGAGTACGCGCTATAGACTAGCCTGACTTGAGACCAAAACTAAAAGTCGACTTTCAAAGTCTAAGTCGACTAGATAAAGGAAACGCCTTTAAGCCCGAGGTTTACCCATCTCGAACGCTTAATTATAAGCGTAAAAAGTCTTGAGTAGACTTTTAAGGCCGCTTAAACTTTCGTCAAAACGAACGCGGCTCATGTTTAACCAAAAGCCCTGAAACTGAGTTGCAATAATTATAGTGTTTATAACATTATAAGTTAAACAACATGCAAGACTTGAAAAAAGTCAAAAGTGGTTTGAACGAAGATTCTAGCGGCCATCTTGCTTTTTACTAGCCTCTCTTTCGAAAATTGTATTTCGATGTTAGTCCTTCTCAGCAGCCATCTTCCACTTACACGACCAAAATAATTGGGAAACGTACATGCGGATTGAAGTGAAACATCAGCGATTAGCGCTATGCTTTGATAATGACTATACCATACTGCAGAAATATATTTTTTCATAAAGGAATGTAAAAAATATGTTGGATAATATGGTGTATTTATACTGGTGCTTTACGACATGCAGCAATATGGGAAGCAAACTTTGATTAGGGAGATAAGTTAAGCTTTCTTAGAGAAAAGACAGCGAAAGACGCAAAAAATTAGGGCAGTGCATTGCTTAACTTATGAGAGGCCAGGAAGTGATAAATATCTCGCCATGGCTTCCTGGCAAAATATGTGAGGTTACGGAAACTGAGGGTGGGGTCTCCCTGTCCCGTATAAAAGGCCGCTAGCGAATCCACAAAACAACACTTCCCATACGCACTTCTGTATAAAAACTATCAGATAAAAGCAAAACTACCTGTTGCAATGAAAACGTCAGTATTATTCCTGCTTATTGCAGCCCTATGCCTATCAACAATGACCCAAGATTGCCAAGGACGTTCTGCTAGAAACAGTTGCATTTGCACAATGCAATACTCACCAGTGTGTGGTGTTAACGGCGTTACATATGGTAACAGTTGTGAACTGGGTTGTGCAGGTACGGGCAGTGACGGATTTGTTTTCTATTCCTCAAATGTTTACTTGACCGACCACTAAATATAACACTTATTATTACAGGAGTCAGAAAACGTCACAATGGCCGATGCAAGAGAAGGAATGTCCTGTAAAGAAAGGAATTTTGGGAAATTCCTATCATTGAAATTTCTATAATTTTAAAAAGCGTATTGTATGTGTATGAGCCTTCAATACATTAATTGAAAGCAAACATATGGCCTTGTAATTACTGTGTACGATTTTGGCTGGTAAACAAGAGTTAAGATATGGATTTTTTTTATTAAATTTTAAAAAACATGCAAAGAAATAAAATACAATCATGCAAACTTCTAGAGAATACAAGGTTAGGCTGTAGGCGAAAGTCCCGGAGCGGACGTCCCGCACCCGAAAACCAGGCAAATGCGTAACAAGTCCGAATTAATGCTAATAATCAACAGGAGTGTTGTGCGTAACTATAAATCGAATAACCTAACCTTTAGCTTACAAACGCAACAATCCAAAAAGTGAATCATGACAACAGGGTCCTTCTCTACATCCAACTTGTTCGGTTGCGCGAGTACGACTGAGACGAGGCGAGGCTGCAGCTGGGGAGAGCGCCCCTTGCGGCCATTTCCTTTCATTCCCTATTGAAATTAATAAAATTAATTAACTCACATCTCTACTAAGTCTAGTTAGGTTGGAACGTTCGCCATACGCCTGGTTGAACGACCACGACCACAGCCATTAACTTGTGTTCACCCCATTCCACTAACCTTACTAACTCACTCTGTAAATATAGTCCCTGACTGTTATGCTTATGGATCTAACGAAGTTCAAGAAAAGACTAGCAAAAAGGCTTAGGTCTACACTACGCATTACAGTGATAAAGAAGTACATAGAGTAAGAGTTACTCAGACATCAATCAAGTACATGCACTTTTACTTCTCAAAGTGGAACAAAGTTTCACTCCGAATTTCAAGTCTGAATTTCAACTTTTACTGCATTTGTTAATAATGAAAAACACCGCGACTTTGGGTATAAAGACAATTTTTTTACAATGCATAAGAAACTATAACAGTCGAAACTACATCTGTACTGCGGAGGACTTTTATTTTGCGGAAGAACTAAAAAATGGTACACAATTAATAAGATAACGGCTTCACGTCTAAAAGAAGAAAAATGCAAAAGAAGAAAGAAATTGCGGTTCAAATGGGTGATTATCCCACCAAAAGGAATGACTAGCATACTGCAGAAATATATTTTTCATAATGAATGTACAAAATAGTTTGGATACTATGGTATATTCATACTGTTGCTTTACGACATGCATCAATATGGGAAGCAAGCTTTGGTTCAGGGTTTGAAACGGTAAAAAAAAATCATACCGCTATCGCGAGAACGGTAGTGAAGATTTCAGTTTTACTTACCGCGATAAGTAT
>JAGJRP010001505.1:0-14748 GCA_022832235.1 Lepidurus couesii
TGGGCAAGTTTGCCTCAGATAAAAGGCTATACCGAAAAGAATGGGAATCTCATACGGAACTTAAAGGTATAAACCAATTTTCTTTTACTGATGCTCTGTGATTCAGTGATTCGATCAGTGATTCGATCAGTGATGCTGATCAGTGATCAGCATCTCCGACTATTTTTGAATAATTTTGTAATATTTAAATCTTTATTTAAATGTGCATGCTGTAAAATAAAATAATTTATGGCGACTTTGGCGACTTGTATCCCTTAATTTTTGGCGAGATATTGGCGACTTTGGANCTTGTATCCCTTAATTTTTGGCGAGATATTGGCGACTTTGGACGAAAATTTGGTGGGCATTCATAAAAAAACTTGGCAACACTGCTTGTTATTGTTTGTCTACAAAAGTGGTGTTTATTCTCGTGCTCAATATTTTTCTAATTCGTGAAACTGAGCATTCGTAGTATGGATTATCCCGAGCCAGAGGATGAATTTGAAGCAGCCCATCAGGATGAGCTTGAACTGATGAATGAATTAAGTATGCACCCTAGCTATCATTACTATTGTCGACCTCGTATAGTCGTATATAGTAATTGGGGAGTTATAGTTATTTTCTTTTTTGTTTTATCTAGATTATGGATCGGACGATGAACCTTATGTATATGCTCCTCCGTTTGAAAAGGAAGCAGCTACCTCGTCGTCTACTACAAGTAACCAAACATCGAAACGATCGCTTGATTTCTCTTCAACGTCAAGTCCTACAGCGTCACTAGCCCAGCAGCAATGTCTACAACGTGGAGATGTTGAACATCCTGCGAAGAAACTGCGTTATTCCCCTCCGTTGCCGTCTTTGGAAACTAGTATTCAGAGTTTGTCTGACATCCCTAAACAGTTTACTCCAGATTTACTCACAATTATAAACGCGGGTAAGCAATTCAAGCAGAGCCAATTTACCGCAGAGCTTATTAAGTGTATGTTTTTAGGGCCTGGCACGAGTGATAGTAACGACCAGTTGCCAAGAGAAACCAGGAACTTTAACCAGGAACTTCCGCTGACATATCAGTGGCCAAAAATCACAAAGCATTATGTTTGGAGAAACGCTCCATCCGAAGATTCTCAAAAAGTTACTTGTTCTGATGGGAAACGTTTTTATATGAAGATGAGAAAATTGGATGATATCGACAAAGAAGTATGCGCATATAAATCTTATTAATTCTAGAATTACGTATTTTTCTAAATCAAGGCTGCCAGAATTATCCAACAGACAAAAATTGGCAATTTGTTGTCTGTTCCATTTAGCACTTTAAAAAGACAAGCTAAAGGACTGGTGAGTTAAGCAAAATATGTCCAATGCAGTCTAACCGATGTTATTTCTGTAATCAGTTGGAGAAGCAAGCTACAGTAGAAGTTGATTATTTCGAAAAGCGGTTACGTGAGATCGAAGAGTCAGCCGTAGTCAGCAATACAAACAAGCTAAAAGAAACCTCAAACAGTGCTGGTGGCTTGTGGGTCGAACATTATCGACCTAGGAATTACGTTGACCTACTAAGCGATGAGGTAAAAGACTTCATTATCTCCTAATTGCTAAGCTGATTCCTGTTTTCAGAGTACTAATCGTGTTTTGCTGCAATGGGTCAAGTTATGGGACAAAATCGTGTTTCACAAAGACACTAAGTTGGTCTTGAAAGCCAAAGAAGCGGCAAAAAAGCCAAAGGAATTCCCCATAGGTACGGGTTCGCTGAAATTACCACCTCTTTTTGGTTTTCTCTGCCATCTGACCTGCTTTGTTTGATTTTCTGTAGACAATAAGGCTAAATTTGCGAAAAAGCCGGGAATCCGTGAATTAGTCTTGGAAGTAGACGACGAAGGTCGACCGTTGCATAAAGTAGCTTTACTTTGTGGTCCGCCCGGCTTAGGCAAGACTACTCTAGCCCACGTAGTTGCCAGACATGCAGGTACACGATGTCGTTAATAATGTAAATTAGCGTTTTGGGCTCATTTGAAGAGGTTTGCTAGGCTACAATGTGGTAGAAATGAACGCTAGTGATGATCGCAGTGTTGAAGCCTTCAGGACACAGCTTGAAAGTGCCACAAGAATGCGATCAGTGCTTTCGCGAGACCCTAGACCGAACTGTTTAGTCATAGATGAAATCGATGGAGCTCCAGCCGTAATATTAATGACAATATTATCGCACCCTTTTTTTGTTATTGTTTTCCCTCATAGGCTGCTATTGCTGTGCTTATTAACTTAATTGCTGCTAAAGACTCTTCGTACGAAATGGAAAAGAAAACGAAAAAGAAAAAAAATAGCTCTCCTCTACAAAGACCCATCATATGTATCTGCAATGATCTCTACACACCAGCATTACGGACGTTGCGTCAACTAGCTTTAGTTTTGCATTGCCCACCCACGCTGTCTTCCAAGTGCGTCCCCATTTTTATTTTAGAAACAAAAGAACGTCATACATATAAATTATGTTCGGTTTTTTGTTAGGTTAGCTCAGCGCTTGCTATTCATATCCAGGCAACAGAATCTTGAAACCGATCTCTCTGCTTTGCTGGCGCTCTGTGAGCAAACGGAAAACGATATTCGCTGCTGTCTATCCACTTTGTACTTCTTTCGGGTCAAAGGCAGCGTTTTTCGACCCAAAGACGCCTTAAACGCGTCAATCGGTCATAAGGATATGCAAAAGACTTTATTTGGTGTCTGGCAAGCCATTTTTCAAATTCCGCGTGCTAAAAAACGCCATTACGTGGATATGACAGAGTCCCTCAACTCACTTTCTAATGTGGAGTCTGCCGAAGAAATAAACCAACCGAATTCGTATACAGCTCGGTATCGGTCCATCTTACGGATTGTTCAAGCCTGTGGTGATTATGAACGTCTAGCTTTGGGCGTTTTTGAAAACTACCCCACAGTTACCTTCAAAGATTCTCATCTTCAAGCAGTAATTTTGAGCTCATTTATGTGTATCCTATTTACCAGTGATTTCTTTTTTTCCAAAGGTATGCAACGGACTGGATTGGATTTGCAAGTATGACGTTCTCCAGCAGAACATCCATCATCATCAGTTGTACACCTTGATGAGCTATTTACCGTACCATTTCGTGGGGATGCACTTTGAGTGGGGTGCTACTGCTTGGCCCAAAGTTTTCTTTCCCAGTAAACAGCAAGAAGTAAAAATTCTTTATTTTTCAGGTGACTTACGTTATTTAAAAAGGATTTTCTCTTCTTTTTCTTTTAAGATGGTAGCCAAACACGCTCAGAATTTAAACCTAGTTTGTGCCATGCGAGCTGCGATGAGTGGAGAGGTTTACGCTTTTACTGCTCAAGATGTACTCATACAAGATTTATTGCCAGCCTTAACCGAAATTGTTACGCCACATCTCCGACCAGTGAGGACCTAAATGATGAAAAGCTTGATCTTACTATTGATGCAATATTCTATTTTTTTAAAGGTAAATCTGCAGTTGTATAGCTTGGAAGAGAAAGAGACTTTGCACACGCTTATTAGCATTATGATTGCTTACAATTTGACATACAGACAAGAGCGGTCTATTGAAGGGAGCTATAATTACCTTTTGGAACCGTAAGTTTGATCATCATCCATCCACCTGGATAAAAAAGATTTAAAAGAATTGTGTTACTCTTTAGAAATATGGAAGAGATTGTTCGGTTTGCTGATATCAAGTGTGAGAGGCAGTTGTCTTACGCTTCCAGACAGTTAGTAGCCCGGGAAATCGAAACAGAGAAAATGCGTCGCTACGAATTGGCTTTACAAGCCCATCAACCGGCTCCAACTGTCGTTCCCGTAAACCAGCCATTGCTCTCCGTTACGGAACCAATGCCGTCGTATTCGTCTGAATCCAAACTTCCTGCCTTAAAACAATCTAAGCCTCTTTCCATTGCCCCTGTCGTCCAGGAAAAGGTAATCCACCCTTTTATGTGCTCTTTTTATTCCTTTACCGGTATATTTCGAAACCTTTTAAAAAGCTGTTAGGAACTGAGTTAGATTACGTTTAGTTCGCCTGCCAAGCGAATTGCCTGTATATTCTTTAATTTAGCAGCGAAAAACTTTGGAAAATGTTCGTCTTAGCTCTTTATGGGCGCTCTATTCATTTCACCGCAAGAACGAAAATCCCATTATTTTTGTGAACCTTGACTGGTGCCTGAGGTTTGAAAACATTAATCGGACCGATTCTGTCTTTTCTTTTTTTTTTTATCGGAAAAAGCTCATTCGCTTTGGCGGGTTGGAAGATTCTGACCTTTTCATATCCCATGAAAAATTACCGGGTCTTTCACTCAGTTTTTTGGGGGATTCCTTTCAATGGACTCGCCAAGTCAAGTATGAGCAACTTCTTTGGACGCTTTTGATATGATAATGAAGTGGAGCTCAACTGCTCTGCCTCTTTTTTCTTCCTCAATTGTGCCACTCAATGGAAACAAGCCATTAAGCCCATCAAGCTTTTCTTGTCGTCAATGGACGAGGTTTGCCAGCCTGTTAAGCGCGTTGAGCAGGAAACGATTCCGAGCTCCACAAAGAAAATAGGCTGCCCCTTAACGCCACAAAACCACCCCCCAAAAACCCACCCCATTCACTCTTGCCTAATCGACCGTCACATTCTCCAGTTGCTCTTTTTAGCGTTTAATGGTACGCATGCTAGAGTTTCAGCGACATCGCGATTTTTTGCAGTCCAACAACTCTTTCTTCCAGACTGAACTGCATAATTTTCGAGCATTGTCTTCCTTTTTTGTTTTGTTTTATTATTATTTTTTTGTCCCGCCAGACACATAAAGCTCGCAAAGAGGATTGTTGGTTGGTGAGCTAAACGGCTCTAAATGTTAGTGTATCCGGGAGAACCGGAACCTTTGGAGGATGGAAGAGCAGAAAGGCTTTGGCAATGTCTTTTGCTGGGTCCAGCCGACCGGCGCTTGCATTCTGCCAGCTCCGCGGTGGGTCATTTCCGGGATTTGGAGGATTTGGGTAGGGGAAGAACGCGCTTTTATCTAACCTTGCTTGGAATCGGGAATGAAGAATCATAGAAGACCCCTCCCCTTGATTCATACGAGACATGAGCGGCGGGTTTGCACGCAAAATTAGGCGGGGCTTAAAAATAGCGTTAAGTCTAAGATAGGAGTTGGATTCCTGCCCCCTTTCTTCTTTTTTGGGGAGAGAGAGGGGAGGGGGTGGCGAACGAAGCGAACGTTTCCGGGACGGAAACAGGCAGCATGTGCAGTCGTACTCCCTCCTCCGCCTCAAAACCTCTTGAAGAGAGAAAGAGAGAGCGAGTGAGCCCCTAATGGTCCCTCATTAAGAAGAATTGCCTCATGGAATCGAAAACTGAAAGGAAGCTATTTAGAAATAGCTTTTTGGGTTAGCCGGAGGGGATGTTGGATATGTTTAGCGAGCGAAAAAGGCGGTAGAAATGACCCATGTTTTCCGGCCATAGCACGACGATTATTGCTGCTCCGCGAAAGCACTTTTTGCTGGCTGGTGCTATATAACTCGAGTTAGTCAGCTCATGAACTGGGAGCCGTTTTATGCTTTAATAGCATCCTATCACTCCCCATTCCGTCCCTCGTTCATTTTCAATATGTAATATGGTTTGGGGGTCTTTCCCTCCTTTTTTTTTATAGCCCGTCCGTGATTTCTTTGGGAGAGTTATAGACAAACCAAAATTATGTGAAGAAGGTTCCAGTACCAATCTGCGAAATTCTGGTAAGTTACTTTGGCGGATGTTTCGCGAATCAAATTGCTAGTCTAACTGTTATGGGAGCAAAGTGGTTTTTATTTATTTATTTTTACTTTCGACAGGTCCACATAGCGCGTTTGGTAGCAGTGTTTGGTTCCATTTCAAGGAGGGTTATAGTAACGCCGTTCGTCGTTCAGTAAAAGTCAAGGATTTTCTGTGAAAAGAAAGTTTGTATTTGCAAAGTGGCAAAACGCATTGTAATGTTTGGACTATGGACTACAATAAGCACGCACGTAAAACAAGTAGACTAACACTTGGGAGGGAGAGGGGGACTAGACTATGTTCATTGGTACAAGGTAAACATGTCCAGTGTGACACGCATGGTAGAAACCTTTTGAATGTGGTTCAGGGAGAAGCGTTGAGATTGTTTGGTGGGGAATCGCAAGTGGTGTCGGACGCGGAAAGGAGTTTTTTGGTACTCGGCGTCCAGGGCCAGTTAAACATGGCGTGTTGCAAACTTTGCAACAAGGCTGTGGAGTGTTCCGTGGCTTTGCGCCGTAAATCCGCTACACTGGATGTCCGAGTGTCTGTCATGTGGGAACTTAGCGATGGACGGTCATGGATGCCGGCTGCTACGAGACTGCTAATGGATCCGGAAGCGGTACTTCCAAGTTGTGGGAGTAATGGCAGTGGAGCTAAAGCATTCACGGGCCGTGGTTTCACAGGACAACAAGCGCATAATGACGGCAAACCTGTTAAGCCAATAGACGTCGGTAATTTTTTTTTGTTTCTTAGAAATCAAGTATTAGTTGCTTAGATATTAGTACCGTTGATTCCGTGTAGCGTGCCAAACAACGGTGAAGCTAATGTAGTTGGTGGATAGAGCAGATTGGAAGAAAAGGCTGCAGAGTGATGCGAAGCCCTTAGACTCCTATAAGTCGAAGGAAGAAGACGAAGGTTAAGAAGCTTATTACATACGTCCATTAGGGTTTTTCTGTCCTTTTTTTGAACGATAGGGTGCTATTTTAGCGTTAATGCTTGTAAGGGTGACTTGGGTTTCTGGAAAAGAAAATAACTTTAGTAGGAAATGCAAATGAAGAAATGGGTTAGTTAATGACGCCGATTTCCGTCATTCATCGTGATGGAAAGCCTGAATCATGCTGTGAGAGATGACAATTAGCTTGGGTGCGTCTGAAGCCGACCAGTGAAGTTCCGTTTCCGTGACTCGACACCGTGATGGATGTATTACCATTGTGGGTCTTTTGGATGCAAGGCATACGGTCAGAAAGATGGGTTCTCGTGTTCCGATAATAAGTGAATCAGGGGATTCCTTATGCTTTTGTGTATGTTGCTGGTCGTTTATTATGGTCAGGAAAAGAAGTTAGATAAAATAAAAAAAAAGCCAGAAAGGAAACAAGGAAAAAGCAGGGGCTACCAAGTTAACTTACTGGAGTGATCCTAAGGGAGAAGAAGATGTTGACGCAAACAATGCATGGGCCGTGGACTGCGTCGATGTGGAAGATGCAGTTAGCCATGGACGATTAAGCCATTCGGCTTGTTGTAAAAGCGATTCGACGCTGAACCTATCTGGAATACGTGGTTCGACGGAATTTGATGGCGATACAGGTATTCCCTCGTTCCGACTGTTTGGTTCCGAAACTGGCTCAGCGCGGGTGGGTATGTCTTGACTCGCAGTCTCTTCTTCTGGACTTGGTGAAGGCGACAGTTGGTCCGGGCTAAAAGCACAAAAAATCACGTAGTTTTTATGTGGTTCCGGATTGATTTACTTTTGAGTAAACATAAATATACATGCATTAGGAATTAAAGAAAACTTGGTTTGCTTTTACCTGACAACCACTTCCAAATCGTCGTTCTTTTCTTCTTTAGCTTCCATCCCATCGTTACTCAAGTCGGAATCCGGATCAAGTTTCCGAACGGTCGTGGAAGAGGTTTCTTCATCCTACCATTATATTGTTATGGATTATTCAGAGCTTAATCACTTTAGCTAGTTTTTAGGGGAAACTAAGAGGTCTAGACTAAGCTATCAGCCTACCTGCATCATTGGTGCTGTATGATACGTTTTCTTGCGGTCTTCTTCTTCACGTTTACGATGCTCTTCCTTCATACGTTCAGTTTTACGCCATTTGGCACGCCGGTTTTGGAACCAGACCTAAAAGTTGGAAGGAAATGGAAAGAAAAGAGGCATCTGTGAAGCAAAACAGAAAGATACGAGCTTGAGGGGGAAACAACAATAGTTTTTGACAGCTTCGGGGTCTAGATTGAATTATTGACGACATCCTTTCGAGTTCCTTTGACTTGTTCCCCCGTAAACGACAAGTGAATTGTTGGAACCTAGATTCGAGTTTGCGGCGAGGAAGAAATACCTTTACTTTACCCATCTTTGGGATAGGAAAGTGTAGAACTGCAACCTGAAGCCTTACCATCGCACTGTAATTGAGTTGGCGTTCCCGTTGGATGTCTTTCAGCAAAGAGTCGGAACACGGAAGAGCTGCTGCATCTTGACCTGGGTTAGGTGGCTCAATTGAGTTACGTTAGATGAGTGGCAGTACGATCTGTCTTGCGGTGGAACGTGACTTGACATGACGGTGAGGACCCACTGAACGACATAATGAGGTATTGTCATAACGCATACCCGAAGGACTCCAACGTGACCCGAGTATCATAACAGTTTCTATAAGCTTCCTTTTCCAACACACTATTTTCATTGTTGCTCTATCTCCGCGTAATACTCTTCCGATCTTTGTTCGCATGCTTAAATCTTCGTCTCTATACTGCTGGTTTGGATGACAAAACTCTTCGTTTGTCACATCCTCACTTTGGCCCAGGGCGGTAAACAACTTGTGTGATGACAGTTGAGTGGCTCTAATTAAGCAGTCAATGAGGTTTTGGGTTTGGGGTTCTCTACATTGTAAAATTTGCCTGCGAGCCTCCAAAACTCTTGTGGTGCGAAAAGCAAGTAAACCTTTATTGCCTGCGAGCCTCCAAAACTCTTGTGGTGCGAAAAGCAAGTAAACCTTTAGATTTTCCCATTGCCCCAAAACTCACAAGCTCATACCACTGAGCTAATTAGGTTTGCGTTTGTGAAGTTCACACTCGGTGGTGTCTTGTGTTTGGAAGCCAGCTACTTACTTAACTAAGTTTCGTCATTCCGTTGATGCTACATCCTCTTTCTCGCTCGAAAAATCCCCTCTCCCCCCCACACACAAGCATCTTAGGGCTTCGGGGGGCTAACGTGTTATATGTAGCTCGGGCAAGCACGGGCACGGGTGCCCAATTGAATAGTCTTCAAGTTGGCCACGATGGCATTAGACCATTTTCCTTTGTAGTTTGCTGAGCATGAGGTTGGAGAGAGAGAGACGGGCAAAGTCTCTATGGGGAAAGCCAAGCTCGGGGCCTAACAGCGTTGGGGCCTGAATTAGAGTGATCAAAGCCAGGTGATGCGATTAGCCTCCATAGCGCTACTGTGTGGGTTAATTGACTTGCTGGGGTGATGATGATGATGGTTGCTGCAACCTCGTCGCCATATCGCGCGCTCTGACAGGAGTTCTTCTTTCCCTTTTATCCTAACTTGATTGCTATATGCTGTCTAATATACACCACGCATTTTCTTTTCTGACAACAACTTTCCGTAACACCACTTGGGCTCACTTTTATAAACGCATTCTTATGTCTGTGTAATCTTGTGTCTTTCTTAAGTTCTTTTCTTTCCCGTAATATCTTTTCAACTTGTTTGATGTCACCCACAGTTTCTTCCTTTCTTTTTTATGTTCTGTCTTCTCAATTTGCCAAGATAAGTCAAATCTGGTGAGTTTAAATCGCATGTAGGAAAAACCGTCGAGATCCCCGCCCGCAAAAAAAATGGTTTGAGACGAAATGGATAAAGTCGCTTATATATACCTGAACGCGTGCTTCTGTCAAGTTGATTTTCATAGCCAAATCTTCACGGGTAAAAACGTCCGGATAATGAGTTTGTGCAAAGGCGTTCTCCAGTTCTTCCAACTGTTCCAGGAATTGATGGGAACCATAATTAATACAACGAGTAATTAAATAAATAAAAACAATTCTAACTCTTCTGTCTTCTTTCCTACCTGGGCTAGTGTGAAAGTAGTCCTGTTTCTCCTTTGTTTGCGTCGAACGAAAGCTTCTTCGCTACCATCGCTACCGTAGGCGTATGGGGTATCTAAAAGAAATTTACTGCTATTTAAGCATTCAGAAAACTATGCATAACATATCCGAAACAAAATGTGTATGTTTAAATCCTTCATCTTTGTCTTTTAGAACGGAGTGAGTTTAAAGTTAATCCTCAGCTTTTTCTCAACTTCCCTTGGCTGCAAACGAGGTTTTCTATTTCACTAATCAGCTGATGTTGAGTTTTGGAGGTAGAAAAGTCTTCGTCTTTACAGCCTTCTTAATAATTAAATCAGGGCCGATTTTCATTGAGAGTCCCATGTGTCGTACAGCATTGCCGAGTCCATGCATCAGGTTCAAGTTAACTCTCTCAGATAACGCTCGCTTACTAAACCGAATTGAAGACATTTTCTTTCTTTTCCTTATGTCTTCAGTACAACTCTCCCCGCAAGAAGAGTCCTCTTCGTGATTCCGAAATGGATTCTTTCTCAACTTGGGGAATTGAAGAAGACTCGGACGATCTAGTTACCCTAGGGATCTTGATGGACTCTTTCGCTCCCCCGATGAAAAACAATAGACCAGAATTTGTCTTCATTGAGAAGTGAGATTGGGAGCCGTCGACACCTTGATACCACAATCATCTGTAACGTGGGCTAGGCAATCTTGTGGAGCTTGTCCCATCTCCCATAATACGTTTCAATGGAGACTTATTACACCAAACACCACATTGGCAAACGATCAACTTAGGGATCAAGCTAGGCAATGTTCGTCCTGCACATTCTTTTGCATTTAGAAATTACATGTACGTAAAATAAAAAAATGAACAGTAACGAAATTCGGAGGATACTTACATGGGTAGGGCGGATATGGGTAATCCAAAACTTGCATTACGCGTTGGGCTGCGGCAGTTGCTGGGTGTAAACTGTTGCTGGGTGGACAGTGGTAGCAAAACATGCTACTCCAGTTGTTCATACTGGGATACCTGTGCGGTAATAATGAATTGGCATTTTAAATGGGATGTAAAGGTATTTAC
The DNA here is from genome assembly GCA_022832235.1 of Lepidurus couesii. Classification (NCBI taxonomy): domain Eukaryota; kingdom Metazoa; phylum Arthropoda; class Branchiopoda; order Notostraca; family Triopsidae; genus Lepidurus; species Lepidurus couesii. The sequence goes on from JAGJRP010001505.1 coordinate 10,864, forward strand.
TGTCAAAAGTTCTGAGTATTTTTTAGGCCTTCTTGTTTTCTTCTCTTTGAGCTTAATGTGGTTCACGTTGGTAAAAGATTTTGGAGTGGTGGTTTTGATCAGGCAACGAAGGAGCAAATTGTGTGTGTATCCCAGTGCCGGGACTGTGCAATAAGCCAATTGTGGAGATCAAGGGGCGTTTGACGAGTCTTAGTTGATGTGAGTGGATTGCCGTGAGGACGCGGCGCTTAATTGAATCACGCTACAGAGCTAATGAGTCATGACGAGGCCGAGGGGAACGAAGAAAAACGAATTAACAGCATCCAGGAGCCTGAGCCGACTTATTACCTTGAGCTCCCCGGGCCCCTCTTTTTTTTTTTTTAGGAGCCCCAGTAAAAGAGGTTTCTATGCGCTGGAAATGTCTTTCCTCTCTCCTGCTCGACATCCCATTCCATGTACTCAACAATTCATGAGGATTTACTCTGGGTCCTTAGTTGGGTTCACTAATTGACCGAGATGATAACATTGTCGCATTTGCCCACGACGCAATTGGATTTAATAAGTGCATCTTCCTTTTCTACTTTTTACGTTTTTTTGTAGTTATTAATAGGTATTCGTCTAATTTTCATGACGAAGCCAGCTCTGACACATGTACGTGTACCAAATACACAGCAGTAAAGATATCTGCAACTACAACAACACACATGCGAGGAATGGGTTGTAATTTACCTGTTGGGTTCCAGGATGTAGTCTAAGATCACTCGACAACTTGGTAATTAACCTGGCACTGTGATTAAATAAGTCACGAATGCTCTGTGTACGCACTTCACGATAGTTGACTAACGAATGAAAGCATAACCATACGGAATGATGGGATGCTTGCGACATAAACCGGCTTGAGAGATGCCACTCCTGAGCTGAGGGTATATACTTTGAAGATCACTCGGGATAAAACGCATGCGTTGCCATCGAACCAAACAGCATCCGTCGTCCCCGATTTGCGCTGATCAACTTGGACGGCAACGCATTCTCAAGAGCCTATGGCTTTAAGGGGCGTAACACCACCAACCATCACTTCAACCCCTTAATAGACAGCTCTTTAATGAACCGAGGACCATAACGTGATATGGATACTGCTTATACTTGGGGGAGGCTCATAGAAAGACTACGGGCACGCTCAAGTCACTAGTGAATTCTCCCCAGCATTTATACGATGCATTTATACGGCTAAAATAAATTGCCGTAAAAACTCCGCTTGTTCGTGTCGCGAAAGACGCCTCATACTCAAAAGTACTCCAAGATTGAGGTAATGTAATTTGTAACATTAGTCGAGTAATTTATTAATGGTTATTTTTGTTCTGAGCGTTCGGATCTTCCAAGAAACGCTCGTCAATTGATTTCCCTTCCTAGTCTATCAAGTATACAGGCACCCGTGTGGTGCCCAGCTGGTCGCAACGGGCTTATGACATTAACTTGCATTACTAAATGGGTTTTCGTGGTGCCTCTCCTGCATTATAAATGCACTTATCCTATCACCTTCAGCTGCATAGCACTTTTCAGAACACTATCTTAAAAATATAAGTTACTCTCGCACGTGAGGTATATGTGTCAAACATTTTTATATGCAGCGAAAAGGAAACATTGAACCCCCTTTTTCAGAATTATTCTTAGAGTGATGGATCGCAAATACAATGTATAAACCCTAAATTTCCAATAAAAATTTTCAACCTTCCCATAGAGCGCAGAAAAATTATCCCTAATCATGTTTTCGAATCGTGTGTTGCTTAGCTTTAAATTTAAGCATGGTACCTTTTCATATAAATTTTTTTTTTAGATAATAGCCTAAATGTCATTCATATTTCCCCCAAAAGAGCATTATGTTTTTAATCTGATTAAGCTTCGTTGCTAGATAAATGATCAAGAAAATACTAGAGATTTCTATTGTTATTTTTTTAATAACGCAAATAATATATACAAAAATAAACAGAATACGAAATTGGCGCGGAGAATCCTCGCGCCCTTCTTTGCTATTGGACGGTTTGAAAGTTTGTATTGATACTCTTCGTACACCCCCTGTTCATCGAAATCAGTGTTGTTTGTTGAGGAAAGAAGGTAATCTAATGTGTGACCTGTGGTGAATTAGCTAATAATATTGTGCTGAGTTACTAAAGTTTAGGTTGCTTTTACAATACTAACTAATAAGTTTTAAGCATTTTAAGACTTTATTAAGTTATTGACTTGTGTTGTGCTAGGTAAGTCTTTATTGAAATGTTACAGCATTATCAAGCATGGCCGTATGACGTCAGATGACTAAGGGATATAGGATATTATTTTTTCCAACAAAAATTATTCATCTTTATTTTTCCTTTGTATTTTTATATAGGTAAAGCTAAAGCAGCATGAGCGGTCCGGCTAGGAGGACAAGAGAACGTAGCCAAGTTGAGCGATTTGAAAGCTTGCAACTTAGGATGTCAGCCAGAACCAGATCGAGCAGGAGATTGGGTATTTTTCTTTCTGTCAGTCAAAGTAGTGTTTGATACGGCGTCATTTATCCAAAGGTTTGGCACGTCACACAAGAGTGCTTGAGGCCAGAGTAGGTGCGGAGACCAACGGCAATGTAACGCCGTACTTTAGCTTGATCAGTCCAAACTCAACTGAAGTAACCAATCCTGAGCATGAATTGAATCGTAGTATTGTGGATTTGACTTGTGATGCTGATATTCGTGGCCCGCAAGCAAGGGCTTATACTCCATTTGAAGATGACGAAGTTTTGATTGTTTCAGAAAATATTCGCACCAATTCCCCAGTCATTGTGGAAGAAATTCCAGCTTTGTCACTTAATCGGGGAGCCAGTGTGATTGTAGCTAATTCTTTTGGTGGTAGAAGCAGTCCAGCTCCATTCGTACAAGGAGCTGTTGCTGCTGTTTCTAAGGAAGTTCCTGATACCGCACGTGATACCGCTGCCAAGCCTACTGATGCTACTGATGATGAGAGGATTTTAGTTCAATGCCCGATATGTCTTGATACTTTAAAGCAAATGCGTGAAGCTGGGAAAGCTACTTATGTTACCAGTTGCGGGCATGTGTTCTGTAAGCCCTGTATTGATGAAGTTATATTAACAATCAAAGCATGTCCCACTTGCCGTAAGCGTTTGCGTGCAAAAGATGCTCATCCTCTGTTCTTATAAATCAGATTTATTCTTTATGTAAACTAAAACGAATATTGTGTTTCCAGGAATTATCATAGCATTTTTGGTATTACATAGAAAAATGTGATTGCTAAATTTGTTGGAGAAGTCAATATTGAAGAGTTTTGATACATTATTGCGTTTGTATAGAGGTCATTAATTTATTCAGAATTCTTTCTTACTAATTCGCATGTATGTTTTTTCGATGTCCCACATGTCCGTTATAAGTAGTTTCTAGATGCTAGACAGTAGAGAAACAAACTCCATTTTATTGGCAGGACATTGCTGAGATGTTCACATTTTACACTCGCTATAGTCAGAGTTGCAGATCGCTCGTTTCGAAACGAGCGCGCTCGTTGCAAAAAACATGTGCGCGCTCGCTCTCCGCTCGCGATTTTTAAAAAAGAGCGCGCTCGCACTTGCGCTCGTGTATATATTTTTGAAAAAAAATACAGCTATGTAAAACTATGCAAGATAAATAAGTAAATAGAACATATAATTACGAAATATATAGAAATGGTAGGTTAACCGATAAAAAGAAGGCTGTATTGTTTTATCAGTTTGTGCTACTACTGTTTTTCCTACGTTTCAGGTCTTAAGGCCCAGCCGCACTAGCAGATTTTTTCCGTACGTTTTTTTCCGTACGTTTTTTCCCGTACCTTTTTGAAAAGTTCGTCCAGACTGTTCCGCATTTTCCCTTCGTTGCTCCTCCCCTTGCT
>JAGJRP010001506.1:0-14733 GCA_022832235.1 Lepidurus couesii
CCCCCCCCCCTACCAACTCCCCCTTACCTCTCATATACATTCTTCACAGTCTTGTCCAATAAATCTCCCGAAAGAAACGCGGTACACTCGTACACTCACTATATAGATCATGTCTCCCGTAATAGAGTCCGAATGCTTGTATGGAAAACAAGCAATGCTTGTTTTTTGGTTGTTGTTGTTACTGATTTAATCGCAACTACTTTGCGGCAATCCAACGATCAGGAAGAAAACAAAGCTCTCGAAAAGTTTGCTGCCTACACTGGTTATCTGTTTCAACGTTAGAGAACGTGTCTTTCCTTTCTTCGCGTATCGCGTTTTCTGAGATAGTGAACCAATTAGAGAGAAGGCGGTCTCGTCTTTTCAAACGTATTGCGCCTATTCCGTGCCACACCGAGAGGAACGACCTTTTTTACGAGAATAAGGGTGACGGGCAAGCCTCCCCCTATTGGATGGACAACTTCGCACCTGAGAACCCAAATGTGGGTCTCCTACGTATGTTCCTTTGAGGCAATCAATAAGTTCTCGTGCGTGCATGTGAGCGAGTGCAGGGATGAGAAAGGGAAACAGGCCAAAACCACACCCCGACAAGATTTTGCATAGCCAAGTGCCTAATAGGTCAACCCCCCGCAAAAAAATTCAGCTCAGCCCTGCTATGTGCGTATTTTTCCACTGAAGAATCTTACCTTTTTAACAGAAAATGTCAACCTTCTTCACCCCTTTTGTCCTTTTTTGTTGGGAAAAATAAATTAAACTAACTATAAAATAAAATAAGATAAATTAACTATAAAAAACGGAACAAGGTGTCGCAGTTCAACAGCGGAACTATCAGATGACTTATGGCATTTTAGCGCAAGAAGCCAATGCGCCTTGACCCAATTCAACTGACACACTCCCAGAGTGTGCTTACAAACGTGAATTTCGACCCTTTTCCCCAATACACCTGCGCATTGGAGTTCAGAGATCCTTGAAATCATCCAAATCGCCATTTTATCGATGTTAACTTGTATCGCCTAAAGAATCTTTCCTGCGCACTCGGTTGGACGTTATCTTGTGCTTATCCAAGCAAAAGACGAAAATAAAACGACGTCAAACGAAAACACAAAAAATTCTTAAAAAAGAAGAGAAAATAGGAACTTGGAGATGCAATCCTCCAATGCAAGATGACCAGTACGTAGGCTCGGTTGGGGCACGTTTGGACACGTGCAGTGAGTCTTTGGGGGGAAAAGCAACACCAGCTGGGCTTCATCTTCTTCGCCAAAGAATTTTGCTGCTGTGCTGTTGTTGCTTTCCTTGAAAATATGGGGCGTTCTTCGACCCATTACGGCATGCAAAGGGATAGGCGTGGCCAATATCAACAAACTCCGTGCTGGTTTGTCCTCGGCTCTATGCTTTGCTAAGGCTCTTCCGGGGGCAGAGGCTTTTTGGGAAGCTGTATGCAATCGCTTTTGGCTAAAAATGCCAAGTGGAAGATGCCAACAGATGGGCCCAAGAAACAATTCCCTATGACAGAGCTAATAAACAAAAACAGACACTTTTTTTTCACTTCAACAGAGAGCCCTGTGGCCCTTTTTGAATGCCGCCAAGTCAAAACGTGCTTTCTTTTCTTTCCCCATTTTTTATCAAACGAAGGAGGGAAAAGAAGAAAATCCGCACTTGACAAGAGAAATGATCTACTTATCGAAATATATGTGACCATGTTTCCCAGACTATGAACAAAATATAATTATGGGTGCTTCTGAGGAGTATTTTCGGAAGTGGTTAAGCAGTTGCCCAAGCTGAAGCACAAAGAACGAGAAAACATCCAGTCCCGCTTGGCCAATTGTCTCCCACGCCTAAAATAGCTCTCTTATAGTTCCCTATAATAGCCCAAGCCCCATGAACCAATATACGCACTCCATCCTATCCTTTTTCAAGCTCCAATTCCTAAACTTGGGATCATCTCCGTGACCCCCTTTTACTGTTTGCAAGACTTGCTCGCGAAAAATTCGACAATTCTTATCTTTCTATCCCAACGTCAAAACGAAGTCTCACTTGGGCTTTCTGTCATCAATCGGGGGCAGAAAAACGACCAAACAACACACGGCCTCGACATGTCCTCTTCAATAACATTATACTGTTACAGTCAGCAAATGAGGACACTGTTCTTGTTCAAGTGTGTCTGGGCTGAAAAACTCCCAAGTTTTAACATGCTCCCATGCTTTCTGAAGCTATAATCTCATTAAGACAGGTGCTGAGCGTTTAGTACGCAATAAGGATCACACTCCAACCATTGACGGTTTGAAGGCAGAAGCGTGAGAGTGAATTCACTGTTCCAACGCTTCAACAAAAACAAATAAGAAAAATAAAGGTGGAAGATAACTTAGACGCGTTTATGAAGGCGGGAGATCATATGAGGGTGGACTAACGGAAGAAAGGGAACGTTTGTTGGGCAAGAGCTAACATAACGAGGATCTGACATCACTTGCTCCTATACAAGGCTATAATTGGGAAAAAGTTATACGAAAGCGTCACAAAAAAAAAGATAGAAAGAATGAGAGAAAAAAAAAAAGAGGAAAAAGGTACAGATAGCATACATGTGTGAAAGGCTACTATGCGGTGAGCATCAAGCTTGATTGCTCATATGGAACGCAACAGCTTAATGAGACAAAGTCCCAGCGTTAACATTTCGGCTTGGTACTTTTTTACATCCGTGCCTTCAGTGATGAGCGGCTCTCATCAAGTACACGGTGGAATATGCGTGCCAAAGTAGGTTGGGCAAAGGGAAAAATAAAGCTTTTTCGGGCGTACGAGACCTAAACCTAGATCTTGATAAGAATTTCGGATTAGTTAACAGCATTTCAAACTCCAGTATTTATCTAAAGTTCATATCCAGTTTTCCCCTCAAACTCAAAATAGTGTTGTTATTTGTTGTACCCTGAAGCCTTTTATTGGCTTATTCAAAAGGGCAACCATTTAAGATTTAACCGCTGACCATTCAGTTTTACCAGCCACCACAACGATGAGTGAAAACTAGCAATTAAGCTAGTCGCAGCTCAAGGAAATTGGTCAATTAGCATAATGGGTTCCTTTCTTATTGCCCAGCACATGAAAATTATGTGCCAAAGTTCTCCAGACCTTCGTCACTCTCGGTTTCCGGCAATACAGCGAGGGCAGACCCGATCATGGCCAAAGAAACGAGAAACTTTATCTAGTTTTTCAAGTCGAGTGAGAGAGACCCATCGGGCATTTCTGTAGACTGACACGTTCAAGAATTGAGAGGATTCTTGACACGCAATGAAAATTTCGCTTACTAATTACGCGCATGCAAAAACCGGATACATCCGTCACACAAGTCTTGTGTATTAATGGCTAGGTTCCTTTTGGTCCTTTGTCTTGGAGCATGCATAGTCGACAGTCCTTAAAAAATAACAATACTTTAGAAAGACTTTTTGTGGTCAAAGAAAAGCAGAAAGTGTGAACGAAAGACCTTCCTCAATAACCAGTTATTAGTATCGAATAATAATAATAACAATAAAAAGTGCTTCTTAAGTTTGTTGTATGGTTGCCTGCGAAACACGGGGGACGTAGTTGAAAGAGTTACAGTTATAATAAGCCGAGGAATCCTACATGCAATCACAGTTTTATCTAGTGCGGCTGTTATTTATTATTGGTTTATTACACGTAATAAAGATCACTTTATGGGTTACCTCCTTTTTGCCTGGCTTTTTTGCAGGAACGGCAGAAGTAAACTACCGTATGCTTCACCACTGCAATTCTTTACTTTTACCATAACGGCTAGGAATACACTACTAAATGGACAATGGCCTCAACAAAGAAAACAGGTGTCGTACTTACCCATTGTTGTAACTTGTGCTGTAAATAATTAATCCAAGGCTAAGACAGCCGCTGATAAGTAGGCAGAAGATGTGACCATTTTATTGTTCGTTGTCTCGTACGGGAAGGTTATCACACGAAATTGATACGGTTATCACAAACTCACGAGATGCCAGGTTGCATAGTTAAGAATCCTGGTGGTACATTTTTCTTTTGCTAACTGTTACGATAGCTTCTGAATAACAAACACTGGAAATTTTGAGAAAAACGTTGACCACTTGTTGACACACCCCAAAAAGCAGGCCAGGCAGTCTTCTGGGCTTCCTTCGCCGGGACGTGACCTCGACTAGTCGACTGTGCAGTTAGGTGACCACTTAGCCCACTTGGAACTAATCAATTTAACCCCGAGTCACCCAATCGATTCTTTAACCGCTATTCTAATCCAGGAATGGTGGTTATTTACAAAGGCAGAATGAACAGGTGTTCCGTAGGTGCCAACTAAGACAAACTACGTTAAAAAAACACGTTTTTGTTTAACTACTTCACCACATCAAGTTCTCAAGTCGACTGCCAAGTGAACGAAGCATGAATCAACGGTTCAACCTACAATTTGGGGATCGTTGGGAAACAAGATACGTCAACAAGCACAGGAGACCTGCGAAAGGAACAAGCACCCAACGGAAACGTTTCGGGTCTCCTGCATTTATTCAGTATTCGTCACTGACTGCCATCTATCGTCAATAACTGGCAAGATTGTGAGGTATAGATGACATAATGTATGGGTTGCTTATTCAAAAGGGCGCCCATAAATTTGGTGTTCAAACACAATTGCGATGAGGGAGCACACTGATCCTATATATCCCACAAAACTTAATGCGAGTTCTACTTTGTATTATCAAAAGACAGCACGCACGTACTTTTTATCAGGTGAATGAAAGCAACAATTCATTGTTCTACGCCAATCGAGAGATATTACATCTACAGCGTACAAAGTGAGAGAGAGTGGAAAAACAAAAAGAAACTAAAATGGCCCTTATACCAAAAAGATTCCGAAATCATGGAAAAGGAAGGACGAGAAAGAGGAGGAGGAGGGGGTCAAAGGATGTAAAATAAACAACTCGTTTTCCGGTTCGAGCAGAAGCGCAAATCTACTTTTCTTCTTCTTTGCATCGTAGCTCTGTATATGACAGTTTTGGCCCTTAGTACTTGACATTCTCGCGTACACTGTAAGAAAAGAGTATACAGATTAGTAACATAGCAAATTTTCATTATTGTCATTTTTTCGTTTGAAAGATAAAACAGTATCACATATCCTACTTATACACTGATGATTTTGCCCGTCTTGGTAGGATAACTAGTGACTTTTTGTTTCACCGCATATCGAACAACAAAATCACTAGTCTTCCATACCACTTACAGACTTGTTCTCGAACACCAAGAAACCAAAAAAAGAAAAACAAACGCCAACCCCTGTTTACCTTTGCTGCAGCATGTACTGTGCTTTCCAAATCTGGGAGTCAGTTCCCGAGATGGTAATAATTCGATCGGTAGCGTTGGGCAAGGCTTCGTCAATAGTAATGTTGGCACCAGAATCCATACGAATGCGGCGAATCCGTTGACCACCTTTCCCAATTATGGCTCCCGCCAGCTAGAAGAGCAAGAAATGCGTCAGGAAAACTTGTCTTTTCCCTCCCTTCCCGAACTTTATATCCCCAAACAACTTACGTCCTTCGGAATGGTTACGCGTAGGGTCTTCATGCCCCCTCCCCCGTCTCTATAATCACGGTAACCTCCGTCATCTACATAACCTCGGTCCCTGTAATCTCCATGTCGATCATCTTCGTCACGATCTCTGCGTCGGTCGTCACTAAAAGATGCCAAAGAAGAAAGGAAAAAAAAAAATCAAAGGTAATTAGATATGTCTCATTAGTTCGTTGCTCCAATGCCTAACATGGTGTTACTAACCTATGCCTTCGGCTTCGATCTCTTCCCATCCCCGACACCAAAGGGATTGGATTGCCTCCCCCACCACTTCCTCCCCCTCCACTTGCATGGCTGCCGCCACCATGGCTGCTGCTACCGTATCTACCCCTTGGCGACGTCGAACGGATAGAAGACGATGCTGAACGTGGAGGGCCTCCACCACCACCACCACCACTGTAACCCCCGCCGCCACCGCCACCACCTCGGGCTCCTCCACCACCTCCTCCTCCTCCCCCTCCTCCAGAGCCGCCCATGGCCGCGACGTCACCAAATCCGCCATATTCGACAGCATTCATTTCGTCAAAACATGCTGGATCATATTGAGTCACAGGCCCTTTGACAGGAGTCTGCAATAAAAAAAACAATACATGAGCGTTCACTATGACACCCTTTTATATTATTTTGTGATTTTCTTTTATATATATAAATGAAAGGAGAATATATCTTTCTTACCTCTTTTAGGAGGTTGACAACAGTTTTGAGACATTCTACGCAATTTGCGGCTGGACCTGCCACCAAAACTATCCTGTCTGTACTTCGTGGACAGCATACTGAATGTACTTTAATTTGGACTCCAGTTGTCTGCGTTAAGGTAAACGAAGAGATAAGAAAAATAATTAGTTAAGCATACTATAACTGCGGGCACACAAACCACGAGGACACGCACTAGGCGGCAAGATAACGAGAAACAAAGCACCCATGTACTCTTTTAAAAAAGAAATATCACCGCAAAAGCAATAACGCTCCTATACGAAGCGTTTGGAAATTGTCCTCATTTCACACTGAAATTAGACTAATGTTCAAACCGAAGAGCTTCACCTTTGTGTGGGAGAGTCGTTGTGTGGTAACGCAATAACAAAGGTTGTTTTAAATGACAGCAAACACATATTACACACAGTACTCCAATTTCTCCCTGTTGCGTCTCTCTCGGCTGAGCAATAAATGAAGAAAAAGTTCCCGTTGCAAGCTCTTCTTATCCCCGTCTGTATGGGCCGTTTCCTTTTGTGTACAGTGCTGCTATACACCACTCGGAACCCCCTGTTTGATCCCTCTGTAACCTCGACCAGAAACTAACGCTAAGCAGAGCTGCAAGTCGAAGAGCACCTGGTTACCCTAAACTCTGTGGCCTTTGGCCTAGGAACCAGCTGCCCCTCTCTAGCCTTTTAAAAACCTCGTACATATGCAGTAAATACTAGGGCTGTCCGTCCGTCTGCTGCGCACCTCTATTCGGTCCCTTTCTCGATTGAAAAAAAAGCAGGAACGTAGCCGGACTTCCACACCTGCCCTTATCAACCACCATGTGCTAGGCCCAGAAGTAAAATGCTCCATTCTTGTACTCCAAGAAGCCAAGACGCTATTCAGAAACTCTTCGCTATCAGACAAAAAGAAAAACGCCCTATTTTATAAAAGCCAAATACAACCGTCTGCTTCTCATGCCATGTACAATACGCAACTAGAGCAAATAAGAGGAAAATCAATCACGCGCTATCAGTACACGCGGTTCGCGGAACGAAATCTCGACACATTTTTGGTTTGGAACATTACATCCTGATCCTGGCACCTGTCCGGATGTCCGCTGTGGACGCTAATGCGATTATCGCCAACTCTCAGTTATCGGTTTACATGGAAATGTATAGACGCACGGGAAATAAAATGCGAAAAAAATGCTTTGTTCTCTTACGAAATAAATTTTGGATCAAAATGCATTGATGTGATCATACAATAGTGCGCATTTCTTTTTGTCAACGAGCGAAAATCTTTGCCACCTGGGGTTTAACCAATTATTGGAACTCTTTACCATGCAAACTAAAGAAACTTAAGGTAAAAACGTTAAGCGTAACATTAGTGTGGGGAGGGAAATAAATCGACCTCTCAGAAAATAACGACTTGAATTATTGCAACAAGAGTTTTAAGCTTTGTAGTTCATCTTCAAGACTAATATGAATTTCCTTCCAATTAAGCCTCCTTTTTCAAGATAGGAGTACCCAACAATCTCATCTCCCTCCCCCTTATTTCATCAAGTGAAAAGAGGACCAGGTGGGCGGCCGATAATGAGGCTGCCATGGAAACCAAGAACGGGAACACGGCACGACACTTGGCCCTTGCTTTTTACACGAAGCACCAAGGAGCAGCTGCTGTCTGACTTGGGTCTCTCTTATCCAGATCTTTTCTCTCTATTTCATCACGCATGCGAGCTTATGACGACAGAACGGGTGAAAAAGAAGAATTACAAGGGAAACAAAATTTCCGATTTTTTTTCTTGAGAAACTGACTATTTTCTCTCTCTCTCTCTCTCCCCCCCCATTCTTTATCTCGTTTTTGATTCTTGCAGGTTCCGCGAAGGAAAAAGCTTGAGCCTAGGCCCTACAACATGCTTCAACGAGTCCTTCCAAAGCGCCGTACCCTCATCGTACTTATATCCCTCGCTTTGCATATAACGATCTTCTTCCTCCATCTATTCCCAATGCAAATAGGGGAATCTGGTAGCAGCTCGCGTACGGAAGTAAAGAGCTCCCCAAAAGACAAACATAAGACAAGAAAAAAATAAACTTAAAATTTTGGCGTTTAACTTACCTCGCGCAATTCTTTGACCTTGCTTCCACCTTTGCCAATAATGCAGCCAATTTGGCTCTGGTGCACCAAGAGTCGAGCTTCGCTGTCACCAGTTCGTTCGCGTTCACGGTTTCTTCCGCCCACCTGGAACGATAAACCAAATTATATAAAAGTCCCAAGGAGAGTAAGAATGTGAGTGCTTACCGCTTCCAACATGGGCATGACTTGATCCAAAATGCTAAGGACGGAATCCTGCAAGCCTTCGATCTTCAAAACCCTGCGCAAACAAGGATAACCAGATTTTCTAAATTAGTTTCGTAGCGCCAATAAGAAATTCAACCAAACAAAGTAACTAAAAGAACACAAGAATTGATTGGGGGGAAAAAGATTTTTTTTAAGGCAAGGATTAGACAAATGTTGGTCCCTAATGAGTTTCAAACCCCTGACAAGACTTTTTTTGGATTGCGGATGAGCAGCTTCAACGGGTGGGAGGAGCCTGCCTACGTTAGTTGAAAAGTTTTTTTTTTTTTTTTTGAAGGGGAAATGATGGGGAGATATCAATCCTCATGTTTTTGGAATTATTTGTTGGCAAAGGGAGAGAAAGAGGGCGTGGTAGAGGAAGAAAAGGAGATTGTCTTTGGGAGAAAAACTTGAAAGGGAGAGACAACGGTGGGCGGTTGCCAGTATTGCGTATACGTATACATTTATATACATGTACAACGAGGACGAAAGGAAAGTCGTCTCAATTCTGCATTCACATTAGTCAGCGAACGAGCGTTGGTGCACCAGGCAAATGACATTGGACAGGAGACATGAGAACGTGCATCTAAGGAAGAAAAATTACCGAAGGGACAACGAGGGCCATTACACCGTACGCGAGCAGTAAAGACAGTGACAAAAACTGTTTTGAAGCCATCTGAGCTTGTCATGCTGAATTCACAGATAGAATAAAATAGAGAAAAAAAAATCCCCAATGCCACTAATTAACAAGCTTTTCCCTTCGCATGTGGCGTCTTTATGCATACAACTGGATAACTTTCAATCTCGCGGAAACAAAGTAAAATAATACTAAAAAAAAAAAAGAGATGAGACTAAGGAAGAATTTCTCAGCTGAGAAAAGCGATCTTGGAATCTAGAATGTGGAGAACGAATTTTTTGGGACAAGTCGGACATATTTGGTCATAGTTGTTACCGTTCGGGTCCGGGGCTGTCTGGGAGACTGACATTGGCTTGATACTTGATTGGGCGTACGCGGGATACGTTGGAATGGAGCGGAGTGATGGACGTGTGTTCGTTCGTATTGGTGAAGGAAGTTGGGCGTGGACAGGCAACAGCAGCAGCCAAGTAGTTGTTGGAATGGACGGTGGTCATGTGGAGGAACCGAGTATGGGGAGAGAGAGAGAACAACAAAGGCATAGAGATCATTACACATGTCATGATGAGGCGAAACCAGAATTAACAGTGGCAAAAATGTGGTTAAAATTTTACCTGATACGTGGGCTTCAATTGAAAGTTTTTTTTAAAAAAATTTCAAACCAAATCTAGCTGGAGGCAACCTTTTTCCAACCCCCCTTCCCTTCCGCTTTTGATCTCTCCCAATTAAAAAAGCAAGAAAAAATCCTTTAAAAATCATAAGAGAATAAGATAAGCCTAAACAAGAAAGAAAATAAAGAGGAACAATCTATATAGATTGGCGGATTAAAGGCGACGGAATTTTTGGGGCCCTCTCGTATGGGAACCACGGCACTCTTGGGAAGAATAAATGCCACGTGAAATGAGGCTATGTCGCAAATACGACTAGAAGCATTTAGAAAAGGGGGCTGGTGTGACTAGAATACCGTAACGTCCATACGTTTTTTTTTCTTGGAGATTTTTTTTTTACCAGACCAGCTGAATACGCTAAATATATGTAACGGCAACGGTGTAGTGCCCATAAAAAGTTTACATAGAGCGACATTCCCAAGAGTCTAACACTGACGCCGGTAAGAACGCAAGACAGGTTCAAGTAATATAATACGTACGTCGTTTCTGAGGCGATTAATGTTGCTGCCTCCTTTTCCAATAATGGATCCAGCCATCTAGAAGGAAAAAAAAGGCAAAAAATAAATGACCCAAGTCCATTACAGGATAATGTTGAGAGTAGAATTCGAAACACTTGAATGGCAACCGATCTTTACCTTGCTGAAGATTAGGAGTCGTACTTCGGTATCACCACGGCTGCGTTTCGGCGGAGGGCCCATTTCACCGTCAGGATCACGCTTCATTCCTAGGAATAACAGAAAAAAAAAGAAAAAAGACTATAATTAATTCCGCCCTAGAACAAATCAACACGTTTGTTATGCTCGCAGTCTCCAAACCATACTGGTCTACATGACCTCCTCAAACTACATCCAGTACTCGTATTTCTACCGGTTCTGTATAGCCTGTAAGAGTACCCCAGGATAAGGACTCTTGAAATCTTTCTACTCCCCTTTCGTCAAGCCCAAGTTATCTCATCAACCACCAGCACGATTTCTCCCACTAATCCTCGCCCTGATCTCAAATTCTGTCTCTCTACCACGCAAGACTCGGTGAGAATCAATAGCGGCCTACACAACTTGTATCTTTACTGAGCTGGCGTTTGCTTCCGACTTCAAAAGTCCGCGCCCTTCTCGATCTCATTCCACGGAAAGTTTAGCTTCCTGTTGTTTCATTTTGCTTCCCTTCGTTTTTACCCCCCACCACTAGCTTGATCCTCTCTCCCCCTCTCCTTACGCCTAACCCTGTGCGACAGCTATCCCGTGTCGTGGAATAGAGGTTGGCCGCGATGTCGTGGGTTCACTCTTCTTTCCCGCGTCAGACGACCCTGTTGGCTGACGTCACAACCAACGCTTACGCGGATCTATCGATTTTTTGTCAGGGCAAGCGAACAAGGAGGGGTGCGGGCTATCTTCCGCAGTCTCCCCATTGGTACCAAGCGCCGCAGTATGTCACGGCGCTCTCCCATCCAGTGGATAGTAAGCAATAACGAACTATTGTTACGATACGTATTTCCTGTTAACTTTTTACCATTTACTCGACTTGGAGTTCCAACGAGAAACCCATAAAACCAACCATAAAATACAACCAAAAACAAACTATAAAGAAAAGAAAATAGGACCCAAAAAAAGAGAAGGTCAAAACTTATAAAGAGTATTGACGAGTCCTGTTAAAAATAGGCGGGAAAAGGGGCCTGCTTTTGGGGTCTCGGATGCTGTTGAGAAGAGCTAATATGGGAAACAGGAGCGAAGTTTGAATGAGATACACCAGAGTCTTGCTGTTCTCGTTAACTACGAACTGAAGTTGCGTCCACAGAAAGCAAACATCATCTAAATAAAGCCCCTTGCCAGCTAGTCTTGTCACGGCAACGGAAAGGCCAGGCAAGAAAAAGTAAAAAAAGGGGAAAATTTGGCGTTTTAGGTACCTTCGTAGAACGTCATGACAAAAAGGCTCACCCCAATGAATAACACGGGTAAACTTGTGGGATACTATTGGGCAATATCCTTCACCACTTGCGCTATATGCCCCCACTTAAAAACACTACCAGACTGACATCTCCGCAAGAACTTTAATTTCTTTTCCTCTTTTACTTAAGAAAAAGAAGCGCAAACCCACTGATTTTTACACGTTATCGGTCAAACAAGCTTCTAGTTGCAAATGAAGTTTACACCAACTGGCACGTCCAAATGAAGACTCTTGACTACAAGCCCCTAGTTGTGACCCCGGAGGTAGCCGCATTTTGCTCAGCCATGGTTCACGCAGGCGTTGGACGACCGAGAAGCCCCTCGGAACGACATCGTCACTCCTGGCCCCTACTTTTAATCTATTTCCCCCCATTTCTGCCACGCTGACAAGAAAATTTGCATTAAAATCACCCCATACAATCTGCTCTGTTTCGCTTCCGGATTCTTGACGTCTTGTTCTCCATTTTCTCGATAGAATTTTGTTTCGTTTTCTGACACGGCATCCACTTCGATGTCCACTCAAATTATTGGCAATTTTTCTTTTAAGCATCGAAAGCTTTTGGAAAGTTTGGAAACAATAACGAGAAACGTATAGGAACGAGGTTAAGAATTTCCGAATGTCTACTTACAACCATGAAACTCGCTACCACTTTCGTCCGTTATCGATCTCCCGCGGAATTCCCTCCCCCCTCCTTTCGGAATCCCAACATGACACATCACGGCTTGGGTGGGGTCAATTCGCTGCTACTCCCGCGTAGCCGTAGCACCGCACTTCGTCATTCATTTAAAACAAACTGCGCTGAATACTATTGCTTCTGGGTTTTTAAAAAGGCTTTGTAAAGTTCATGAGCTATTAACAGAAAAAAGCTTTTTGGGTCTCGGCTACCTTTCAGGATGGATTCTTACATTCCCACCTTCGCTACAGCACTTCTGGTGGTGGGGCAAAACTGCATTTTTTTTGGTGTGTGTCTGTTTGCGCAAGGAAGTGCTATTAGACTTCACATGTTCCGAGTCACACTAGACCACGGAAAAAGCTTCCGAATTGAATTTCGCCTACATTTTCCGTCTCATTCTTTCCCACTCAACTGGCAAAGAACCGACTCAAATGGAAAAGACGAATTAAGAAAAACACTAGACACCTTCTGGGAGTAGGTATATGCGGCTCATTTCGTGAAGGATAAGAATCTACACCTTTTCCTTTTACGCTATTGCAATGTGCATAGCTAGGCTGTTCCTTCCCCACACAATCCTGTTTTGAGCGCACGAGACGAACAGGAAAAAAGTGAAAGACGACGACGGGGCTAACAATTTTCATAACAAAAAAATTGCGCGGTTCAAGTTCACGCCTCACTTGGCAAGTCGTGGAGCAATTCCTGCTCTACGATGCCACACCAGAAAATGGTCTATGCTGCCATAATGGGATCAAATCTTCCTAGACAAAAACTAAGCTTTGAAGCATAGTTTTTCTCTCAAATGCATCCGGATAACGAGCAAGAAAGCCTTTGCAAAAAATAAACTAAAAATAAAAAGGAAGTCTAAGCAACACACGTGTCAGCTCTTGTTACCAAGTTGATGTTTTTCCCCAACTCTCAAATTTTGTCCTTTTTCTGTTACCTGCACATTCGCCGAGTTGACAGAAAGTCTTCAGACTAATTAAACTCAAGGATTTACAGTACCTGGTCGGCAATGCCACGGACAGTCTGCTCTGCTGCGTTTTTACACGAGGACAGACAAATTCACTACACTTCCCCCGTCCCGGAATACTGTAATATTCTTCTTCAAGCAAACTGCCTTAGCGTTTTGCTACGAACGATAACGGCAGCGCAGCGCCAAGGCAAGTTACAACCTCGTGGGCAAACGAGTGAAAGAAGCATGGTGGTATCGGCACCAAACTCGCTTCCCCGATAGGTGATTGCCGGAGCTGTCCACTCCGCCAACTGAATGACCCGGCATGAGGTGCTCGCCACAAATAGTACTCGGTGGCCTATGGCCCAACCCAGATCATTAAAAACTCACGACATCATCTTGTACAGTGGGTTCTCACTACCACCACAAACCAACCCCCTGCTACCCCCTCTTTTTTTTTTCTTCCACCCTCCCCCTCACCAAGCAACAGTATACAACCTCATGTGATGTCGAGTTGCATGTTTGAGCTCTTCCAATTATTAAAAGCCTAATCAAGTAGCGACCAATTGCTTGCGATGGTCATCTCTGTCCTTCCCTTCCTTTTTCCATTGATCTGAAAAACCTGGAAAGCGAGTTCAAATGGGATATTCATAGGACCATGCTTTTTAGAGAAGGTGCCTTTTTAGAGCTTTTTAGGTTGGGTGCCCGCCAACGAATTAAGCCGTTTGTTGTGGTTCAGGTGCAACGTTACCAAGGCTCACCGTTAAAAGGTGAAAGCGAGGAACTGGCTGTGGAACTAAAGCGTTTTGCTTCTTATTTCTTGGTCCCCATTTTTTTCTTCCAAAGATAAATGTCAAAGCGAACATTATTTTTTTACGTTTTGGCTTCTAACATTGGGGATGATGGGCCAGGGGACAACAGACAAGGAAAACGGCCGTTAGATTGTAATATTGGAAGGTAGAAAACGTGCAAAAGTGGCGGGGAGGGAGAAGTCTAGTCGCCTCTTCGGGAAATATTATTAACGAGCTAACGTTGCTATGCCAACTCAAGCACCAACACAAAGTGAAAGGTGGGCTTATGAACCAAAAGCTAACGCTAAGCTGCTACTGCAAGTGTAGCGGCCCGCGCGCGGAGCCCCCAAACGCAAACCCAACCCATACCGCATATACACAGAATAACATGAACCTACTCATCGTCCTACACACGACAAGGCTGCTATGGAAACCAACCCGGCAAAACACTACTTTTCGGATATATATATATATATATATATATA